>JAUZNJ010081823.1:0-23854 GCA_034780135.1 Jordanella pulchra | reverse complement strand
AATGACTCTGCAGCATCCAAAAATGTAAAAAGATGCTCATTCGGACCTTTATAATGGTAGTCCTTAAAGGGTTAAGGCAAGCTAAATAAACAGCTTGGTTAAAGTAAGACATTTTAAGAACACATTTTCAAAATTCAGCTTTTTTGGATAAATCTTTTCTCAGATAAAGGAAAATATTTCTTTTTTTTAGTACTGGCCCATCTTCTCTTCTTCCATTATGGAAGATTAATCAGATTCACAATCGCATGTTACGAGTGTATCAGCATATTTTATCACAGCGAACCATCCATCTTTTATTTATTTTTTCATCAGTAAAGCAGAAACGACAGTTCAAGCTTTTTTCTTTCCATTTTTTTCTTTTTCCTTGTTCAACTTTTGCCTTGCTATTTTGGTCTTTGTTGGAAGTGACTCTTAGTGAAAACCTCCAAACAAGACAAAGCAAGACGGGTTTATAGTCGAAGCTTGGTTTCCATAGCAATGGCACTTGTCCAGGCAGCCTGTGAGAATTGGTTCTGATTGATGGAGCTTGGTTGTTTAGGCCCAGAGGGTGTGTGTGTGTCTGTGTGTGGAGGGTTAATTATGCATTCACTTGAATGCACACTTGGCTTGATCAATCTGTCTGTCCTTCTGCTCTTCTGTCTTTTTCTGTATCCCTCTTGATGTAAACCTCCAAATTGTGCATACAAAATGAAAAAAAGACATTATTTTTATGTCTGACCAAAGGACAGTTGACTTTTTGCATGGGTCTACCTTTATAGGACATCACTGTGGGAATCAGTTTAAAGCAGACAGGTTTACCACCATTAGAGTTCTAGATTAGAAGCTCATGCTGAGCATGTTGTTTGTTTACCATTTGTTTTAGAAAGGGTATGAAAAACGTTTTTCCTATCTGGTGTCATCTACCAAGATTGAACAATCTTCAAATGCATTTTCTTTAACTCTTTCTTGTCTTAGTTGTTTATTTTAGGTACATTGGTGCTGCGTAGTAGTATGGTGGAATTTACAATTAAAAAGATCCCTCAGTCACCTATTATTATTTGTGATATTACTATCAAAAAGCTTATAGTTTGCTATTTAAATATAATGGTGTACCTGTTAATCATGGTCACTTTCAAAGCACTGTAGATCGTTTACACTTTGATCTATTACTGCTCTGATAAATTAAGTATTACCAGTATTTTAAGAACTTTTATGTCCAAATTATCATGACCTTCCACATGACACACATGCTGCAGACAACGACATCCTGGATTTTGAATTAAGTAGCTGGACTTGACTTAAGTATTTTAAGTTTAGCACAAACATTTACTCATATTTAGAACATTGTTTAATGATTCAGTTTACTTCACCAATAATAAAGCTTTGTGCTACCTTTTAAAATAAACTTTTACGACACCAAAAATCTGTTTGGTACATATATTGAAAAGCATCAAAGAAACATTCAAAAGTGATTTTTTTTTTTTTTCTAGTGAACCTCATCAGTTTTTTTTCTTTACATGTTTCTCTGATTTTTTTTGTTTTTGCTGTGCATTGTCTACCTTTAATTTTGAACATTTTTGATATTTTCTAGTTTTTACCTTTAATCTTTTAAAGAAAGTCTGTAAATTACTCTAAACGTAATGTCAATGTTTCTGCACAAAATAATAGGAAGTCCTGGGTTTAATGAACATAGTCCAAATAACATACATGAATGTTATGTAGCGCTAATGTCAGTTTTGTGATTGGGTAAGTATGTAAGCTAAGTCGCTTTATTACTTTAACAACTTTATAAATATTTTAAAAATTGATATTAAAAAGTCTTCTTTAAGAGCACACAACTGTTATTAAAATTGATAATTTCAAGTAGAAAAATACTGATAATAGTAATATAAAAGGCTTGAGATTAATTTATAACATGCTTCTTCAGTGTTGCATATATATTGTTGGAGGGGGTTCCAATTTACCACTGACGTTGGATTCAGTTTTTAGGTTTTAACACCTCTATTATTGCCAGATGTTCCTTTCAGATGTCGGTGGTAAATGCGCTGTGAAAGATACCTATTTGTAGCAAGATGGATAACAAGTGCTTTTTACCAGTTCTCTTCCTTTCTCTACAAATCACTGAATGGCTCTGCAATCATTTTGTCTCCCACTTTGCTAATTCAGTGGGTAATGGCTCCTATTTATGAGTAGAGAGCCTTTTTTTTCTGCCAATTACGGTATTAGTCATAAAGCCAGTCCCCACCTTCTCTTACAGCCCTCCTCCCCATCAAACAACAGTAAAGTACTGTAAATGGAGCCATCTAATATTCACATTCCCACCTCCCACTCTCCACCATGTTACAATCGCAGTGCCAGTGTGTTCTGTGTTATCGGGTCCAGCAGAGGTAGCGGCCAGTAGCAGGTGGTTGCTGTATTAGCTAAACAAGCGTCTGTGTGCACAGTGTGAGTGTTCCCCCTCCCCTCTTTCTGAGCAGCCCCCTGTGCGTTGATCAGTTCTATTCTTGGGGAGGTGTGAAGATAGCAGTCCCCCCATTGCTGGTTATTTTAGCCAAGGCCATATCCCCCTGCTAGCCTGATAAAGACCGGACTCTGTGTGCTTATCTGGGCTCTGCTTTACCTCAGTCTGTTTGAGAAAAGCTTAGGGAACAGAGGGAGATGTTGAAAGGGACAAATGTCCACTGTGGGAAGAATGTCCTTTCAATGTCATATCTAAGAACATGAGGCATACTTGCTTTTATTCATAAACTTAGTTTAAGAGGAGTTGCAATAAGTGTAGATACATTTGAAAAAAAAAACAGCACAAAGAGATGAAGCAACCTAAAATTTCTCTGCACTATTGTTGTCTTCAGTACTCCAGTTCAATGTCACATCTAAGGATGTTGAACAGAACACAATGCCCTGTCACCATCACATCTCACCATTTCAGGTGTAAAAACTTCTTGCTGCCTCAACAGAAATTGGACCAACAGGATTAAAACACATTCATACCATGAAGAAAATCCCTTAAAGGATCTGTTTTAACCCAAATAGAAACCTGTCATTCTTTTCTGATAAACTATTCCCTTTAATGCTGCAGCACTGCTAAAGAAGACTGTTGTCTTTGCTTCCACACCAGTCAGACTGTTTTATTTTGCTGTAATGTAGCGAGTTGCAACCTCTTTCTGATTTAGGCATTAATTATGCAGCCAAGTTGTTAAAAATTACAGCTTTCTCAACTTGATTTTAAATGCAACTGGTTATTTTTTGCAAAATCACAAGAAGACATATTTGTGAACATTAGAGTATTAATGAAGAATGTATTAATGGAAAATGTATTTAGGTATTGTTCTACTTCAGTTTATCAGAGAACTATTACATTAAAAATAGAAACTACCTTTCAAATATGAATATAAAATTACTATTTAAATGGATTTTTTTTTACGTTTGCAAATTAAACAAAGTTAGTTGAATCTCAGCAAATGACAGGAAGAAGCTTTAGACTGTTTGTATTTTGAGGCCTTTATAAACCATAATTGCTGAAAGATTACTTTTCTTGGTACCAACTATTGATGTGGGGTGGAGTATAAACACGGTGGGTCTCTGCTGCTTTTACAGTCAGTGATTTTAAGATTACCTGTTTCTTTTTATTTGAAGGCAAGTCTACTATCATGGCCTGCATAATTCAAAAAGTAATGAAGACATATTTCTTTTTTAAATTACTGAATAAATTAGGAAACAACCAAGCTCATGCGTTGTTCTAATTTTCAAAAAATCATTTGTCTATTTGGTTATTTTACCATAGCTTTATGAATAGAGCTTTCTACAGTAGCTGTTCAATACTAACTTCCTCGCTCTGTTGATGTTGACTTCTGGAGGCGGTACATCTTTCTCTTTTTATTGTCTCTTTCCAAATTTGTAAGCTTAAGCATCTCAACCTCTAAAATGACAAAATCTAATTTAAGCATTGAAATATATTAAACCTATACAACAGGTAAAACATATTGCTGCCATGTGGCATGGTACTTAAAATATAAAATCCTACCAAATGTTGTATACCAAAATTCAGTAACCATTCCTATATTACAAGCATTTATAGTGTGATGAGGATTGCATTTAATATTATTTGTTCACTTTTACCTCAAACTGTAATCTACACCTCACAGAAGATATGTATTTTTCTTCAGAGATTCAAGATTCTAGTTTTATTGTCAAGTAGCAATAGAGCATTATAGCAGTAAAAATATTTTTAGCCAATATTGCTTGTTATGATATGAACTTCTTAGAAAATAAAAGCCACAACTTATGTTAAGTTTTATTTTACACAAAGAAAAAAATGTTCTGGGGGAAGATTTGGAAGAAAATATTGTCACAGAATTGAAAGAATAAAGGTGTAACTGCCATAAACTTCGAGGTTAACGCCTGAGCAACTTTACCAACTCGCTTTGCTCACCTGTCAACATTACCAAGCGATATGATTGAGCACAAAGCTGGAAAGCTTCTACTCACTTTTGCACTATGGTTTATTTGATTCTGATGTCACAACCTATATAAAGCACCTGTTAATATTTTGGGCTGGTCTGTGCAATCACTCTTGACCACAAAACATTTTAAGCACTTAAAACCCAGACGTTGTTCAACCTTTTCCACACAGCAATTATTGGTGGTGGTAAGGTTAAAATTTTTAGGTCAAAAAAAAAAGAGCATGCTTTAAGTCAGCACTAACTGGCAGATGAAGCCCAGAGGCACATAGCTAAAGAGAAAAGGGAAAAAAAAGGTTAATTACACTCATCAGAGTTCACACAATCATAAACCCCATACCCCCTTGTAGTAAATGCAGTGTCATTTTAATTCTTACACATACAGCTAAAGGGGTGCTTGATGGTATGTGATAAATACACACAAAGACACTGTCAAAATGAACCATGCACAAATGATAATATACAAGACATTTTTAGCATAGTATTTGCTTCCTTTCTTTGTCCTCTATAATGGTTTAGTCACTAGTATATAGTGCTTCTGATAAATGATCAAAAACATGCAGGTTTCTGTAGAAAAACAAATTTTACCTCTTGGGGAAGTGTTTATTGCTGGGTCTGGAATCACTGAATACAGTGTTGCTGAGTTGCGGGCTCTGCAAGGAACCCAAAACATTAAAACAGTGTGTACGCTCTCATTAGCCACTGTAAAGTACGAGGCCGTATGTCTTTACAGAATGATTCCACAAGAAGGAAGTTTGACCAGAAACCTTGGCGGCCTATGATTTTCACGAGCCAAGCGGGAAAAGTCAGGCACCAAACAGGAGAAAGTTTTATTGAATTTCAGAACAAAATCAAACCACCAACTTACGCTAACTTGATTTGTAGAAAAAAACAAAATGCTTAGTGGATTTTGCACTGCACTGGAGCACAAGTAAAAGAAGAGCTATTGGAGGCTGAAAAAGGATATTTGTGCACATGGATAACAAGTTTTGCCCCAAATTCCCAGAAAGTGTGTAAAACCCATGTGAACCCAAGTTCACATGGGTTTTACATGAAACCGTAGCTGGGTCAATGTGAGAGGCTTTTTGTAAAAACCCACACTGGATTAGTATGACCCTGACATAGTGGGGATATCTGATATAGTGGGGATATCTGGTTGTTATTGGTAATAGTTCACATTATATGCTGTCACCTCTCCACCTGCAGTCCCTCGGGATCTTAGGAGTAACCTTTCATTCTGCTCTGCCTGCTCCCTTTTACATTCAAGTAAAACATAAATACATTACCAAAGACAGACAGAGCTGGCACAAAGTTATACTGGCACATTAAGGGCTATGAAGTATCATTTTACAATTCAGACAACTAAGTTCAGTCAAGTATGAAAAAATGGATTCATTTGATCAATCTATGAACCTGGAACCAATTGCTGCTTAAAACCTGTCTGAACTTTCTTTTTGTTGAGAATTAAACAGGTTAGTCTACAAATACAGAGATAATTATCTATGTAGGAGCTTTTCCTTAAGAATAATCTAGATATAATTTAGGTCTACTTTATGTGGAGCCTTTAGTTAAGATTGAAGCTTTTGTTTTGAAAGAGTAACTGAAAGTAATCTGTGACATTAGTGGTATCCTCATGTGTTAAAGAGGGAAATAAAAAAAATGTTCTCTGCAGGTTTTGATCAAATATACATTTCTTTTTTATACGGTATAGATCCTCGAGCACATCACTGTGTAGAGGAGCTGGCACTTGTGAATGAGAGATAAAGTTTGTGAATTTTAGGATAACTTTTTGACAAGTCGTCCAACACTTTTAATGACTCGCACATTCTTGACAATTTTCCAGCTTCTAGACCTCCTGTCACCTTCTCTCTCCCCCATTTCAGCATTCTTTCCTACACTGACCTTTCCACTTGCTCCTTTACTTGTCCTGTCATTCATGACTGTGTCACATTCCTATTTTTTCTGTCCCATCAGTTTTTTTATTTTTCAGGTTTTTTAAATATCTTTTTTATTTAGATAGATGGTCATTTTATTTAAACCTTACATTGTATTGAAGAAAAGTCTGGAATCCATCAGAGGATAAATTCAGACACACATCCAGGCATTCACATTTATTCTACATCTCTCTCATCTAGTGAAGCAGGGGAGAGAGGGAGAATGCGACTGGGTGGAAATGTCAAACGGTCCACGGGAAAACCAATCAAAGAATGCCAGCCTTCAGTAAGAACCGCTGCCATGGGCTTGCTGTGTGTAAAGCCCGTTTCTGTCTCAACAGAGGGCAAATTGTAAAGGGAGGTCAAATCTGGAGGAGCTGTGTTGTTTAAAACTGCGCTCTGATGTTCAGGATGGAAATTGAAAGCGTAAATTGCCAGAAGGGATCGTTTTATGCTAAAGAAAGATGAGGAACGCAACTTCCTGGAAAACAGTGTGAAGGCAAAAAGTGTTCATATCACACAATGACTTTTCTGTATGCTTAACATACAGAACACTGTGAAATACAAAATTTAAAGATGTTTCAACTTTGGTTTTTATGTATTAGATTTTTTTAAAAGTTTAAAAACACCTGTGATGTTTGAGTTTTCCTTTCACGCTACCAGCACAGGCACCATAACAGTAGACTGAACCTGACTGGCACATAAATCATATATACAGAATTTAGCTTTAGAAGAGAGAGAAAATGATTGTGTTCGCCCTTTATAGTTCCCGTCAATTCTGTTATGAATGAAGGCGTCATCTGAAGGTATGTAAGGTGTTTGGTTGAATCTCCACACAATATTTATGTCAAAAATGTTGAGCTTAATATTTGGAGGCAGTGAGTTGAAATTTGAATGTTAGCTGCCCTATTTTCCAGAGGCACAGCACTCACCCTTTTTCTTTTCCTCTGCCATGTCTCATGCCATTTCTTTTTGCTTCATTCTCCTTCCTTGCACCTCTCTGCGCCTGATAACGAATGCAGGAATTCTCCCTCATATGTGTTTAGCAGTGCTTGGAGACCCGTGTCGGCCCGTGGTCCCTCAATTATTAATTTGATGTTGTGCGCTTGGCCGTTTGATCATTGCCGTATATCTGTGTGATTCAGATCTAACAAGTTCCCCAGGAGGCTGTGTTTTTTCCTTTTTTTTTTTTTCTTTTTTTATCCAGTTTGTTCTCTTAAACCTACTCTAACACAGACTTATGTAAAACTTTTGATGGACCGAGATGGATATTTTAATGGTCGTTTTCACAGTTGTTTAAAAAGCAACATGTATATTAAGTCAGTAGAGTTCAACTACTGATAGTTTTGCACCATGTCCAGTAACAGAAACTGTTGGTTATCACTATACAGTGGGAAATTCCCTTTCATGGGGTCCTAGCTTTAATGATCTTTCCCAAAGTCTTTGTTCTTTGTCTCTTGTCTATTTCCTTGTGGAATGATATATATTTACCCTTGTAATAATCATGAACTGGGCATTCCAATACAAATTTGAAAGTTGTAAAGCACTGCAGTTTGAGGAGTGGATTCATGTAAGTTGCTTAGAGTGAAAATTAGATACAGAGCCAGATAAGATGTGTGGATGCTTGCACACCAACTCGGTTGACATTTGGAAGTGAGTTCTTTGTGAAATGTAATTAAAGGAACTGAGTTAGCACCAGTGCTGCAGCATTTATCTTATGGTCTGTGGTAATGTATGTTTTTCTTTGCTTTCCAGCACCGCCGCGCTTCACTAAAGTTCCCGTCGACCAGATTGGTGTCTCAGGGGGTGTGGTCTCCTTTGTCTGCCAGGCAACAGGCGACCCCAAGCCGAAAGTTAGTTGGAACAAGAAAGGAAAGAAGGTGAACTCTCAGCGCATAGAGGTAAGTTTGTGAAATATGCTGTGCCTTTTTGCAGGTGTGCTGGGGTGAATTAATATGGAGAGACAGAGTGTTTGTTACTGCCATGTCATACAGCACTAAACCAACAGATTACAACTCTAATTGCTTGCATGCAGGTCTTGTAAAGTGAATTAAAACAATCTAACCTCATAACACATATTGAAATAAGTCATTTAACAAAAAGGTTTTGACGTGTGATACTGGAGGACTATTGCTGCTCTGTTTATATGGATTTACAGTAAATTGCATAATAGTGAAAATGTACCTCTAATTCTCGATGTAGAAGTCATAAACATTGGACTTTTTCAGATTCTTGTCCTTTTGCAAACATGAATTAGATTTACATTTGTAGAACTGTATGTTATAGACCAGCAGTAATTAGTTCATTATTGGTAAATGCTGCACAGTTGGCGGTGGCTCTGGAGATAGAGGTGTCTTTTATCTGGTGGGTTTCCAGTTTTACCCTCAGCATTGCTTTTCTTGGGATAAGGCAGCACAAATGCATTAGTTGGGCATTACACAAACCTGACCTTAATGGATAAATAGCTAGATTAAAGTCAAAGTTGGGGAGGGGAAGTAGTTGGATGAGGTTTGTCTAAAGCATTGTAGGGAACACAGCAAACATAAAAGCTTCTCTGGTTAATAAGAAAATTACGATGTTTTTTTTTCGTATGTTACCACAGCATTTCATCCTGAACACGTGACCTCCATCATGATACATGGTGGAAACAAGGAGGATATTTCTCTTAAGAGACATGGAAGCTGGTCAGATTTGATGGACAGATGAGTTAAAGTAATTAAAGGCTAATCCTGGAAGAAAACTGTTCAGCGTTCCCCTTCCTGCATAGGTTATTCATGTTAGAATGTGTTGATGTAAATTATGAGCAAAAGTAGAGGGATAACCCAAAACACTTCCAGATGCAACTGCAGGAAAAACGTTTCTGCAAAGAGGTGGCTCAGAGTGGAGCCTGTATTTGCAAAATAGTTTTAAAAAAACATTATTTTGACTTTTTATTTATGTGCTACTCTGTGTAGAAAAATACAAGGTAGTTTGTGGTTGAAGCATGAAGGTAAATTTGAATGGTCAAGAGATATGAATAGTTTTTAAAATTCTATAATGACTGTTTTGACTTGGAGTGATCCTCTTTAACAAATTGTCATCACTTTAACATTGCATGGGGTTTTCTTTCATCTATAATGAGCTTTTTTCAAAAGGTTTTTCTTTTTTTTTTTTTTTAGCTTTCCTATCAAGATTTTTGCAAACTGATGTAGACCACTGTCATCTCACCTTTCATGGATTCACTTCTTTAACCTTTAAACATTAACACATCCATCATTAGCTACAGCTGCACAGTAATGAGATGCAGAGCATCTCCCTTCCTTTTTGCACTTGACTGACTCTGTTATTGTCACATTTTTCCGTTGCTTTTTTTTTTTTCTTTTCCTGGAAGCAGCCCTGCCTGCATGATTATGCCTGTGCGTTATTCATGATGTTTGTTATTCACTTCTCGGCAGGCATCCCAGATGGCATCTCCAAAAGTCTTGACTGATGCTCAATGTCTCTTAATTAAAAAGTTGCTTTATTTAACAATGACAACAGTGACAGCACTCAGATCAATGTGCACACTCAAACTCGTACAAACACGCCTGGCATCATGAGGGAAACCATGGGGGAGGGCGCTGAAAAACAAAAAAAAAAAAAACAATTGAGAGTAGTAACCACAGGAAGACCAGAATCCCAACTGAAGACAAAATAAAGACAGTCTTTTTTGTGCTTGCTCCTCCTCTGCATGCTATGTGGTAAACAAAGCCAAGGGCACGAAGGAGTCGAGCCAAACGGACACTTCATTTAGGACAAGAAAACATTTTTTAAAGTAGGTTTTGAAGTGGTAGTTTTATTTTTGTTCTTATCTTTTCTGCCCTCTAGACAGCTGCTTTGATATTGATCATGATGCCATGCTCTGCAGTGTTTTTAGCCTAATTAGCTGCTCAGGCTGGGGATGTGCATCACAGGAACAGCAGAGCTGCTGAAGACTCCTGTTTGTGTCTGGAAGTCACACACTGCTCCGGCAGTTGGAGCAATAAAGCCTTGGTTGAAATCGTATAAGCTTCCGTTTAGGAGGTTAGGGGGCTGACACTTAAACTGCAGTATTTGCCGAGGCTGACCGGTCTATTCAAAAGTAGACCAAATAATAGTGTTTCAAAGGCTAAAGTAGATTTTTCTTTTTTTATATACTTTTTTCTTCACAGCAGTCAATGTTAAAATTCTCATTTTATACCTATTGGTCTATTTATAATTGGTGAGATTAGGTAAGGATGAGAATATTTAAATACCAACTGATGGCCAGATTCTTTAAATGCAGTGTTGATACAGTTCCTCACAAATAAATAATTTAAAATGATAATACGCTTTTGTTTATAAAGTTTGTAATAAACTGTTTTAACTACCACAAACCTAATCCATGAGCTTATTGTCTTTGTTGTTCTGAATTCTTTCAACAAAACTCCCCCAATAAACAAGAACAAAGCAAAGAGCGCATGATTAAAGATTTAAGCAAGATCAAAACAAAAAGCACAAACTGTGAGAAGGAAGATTGATTTTTTTTAATGATTGTTTTACTTCAGAAGAATCAAATATACCAGAAATGCGGGGCACGTGTTAACATTTTTACCAAACATGTTGCTATCAGGTTCATATCAAGTTGACCATTACGATAAGATTTATTTGTAATGTTATAATTGTTTTAATAAAATTAAACCAAACATCATGTGGTGTGATTTTTATCATCATTTAAAATCTTAAGCTCTCCTTTTTCAGTTTTCATAAGTGTTTATACTGTGTTAATCTTTCAATATTATGATTTAGTGGAAAATTTGTTTTGTTCTATTAAGCTGTATAGTTACATGACTTAACGCAATTGGATTCCTGAAATAGCAGATTATATAGAAGTAAGCATAGTAAAGTCATTGTTTCTAGACTGGAATATCGCACTATATTGCTACATCATTTATAATCACTTAGAAATCACTTGCATCCCATGTTACCATGTTACCTTAGTCGTTTTTCTGGCAATATGCTTTCTAATTAAGTTCAAATCTTTTGGTATTTGGTTTGAAATTGCAAACAAAAGCAATCAAACTTTTTGTCTTTGTGCTTCATTTCACAGACCATTGAATTTGACGAGGGTGCCGGTGCTGTGCTCAGAATCCAGCCTCTTCGAGCGCCACGTGATGAGAACATTTACGAATGTGTAGCCGAGAACAGCGCGGGCGAGATAACCGTCAATGCCAAGCTCTCCATCATCAGAGGTAAATCTCCCACCTGTTTATTGTGACCCACCTCCCAAACAACAACACACAGGCAAGGACATGTAGTGGGTTTTAGAATAGCATGAGACTTTTGTGACTGGAATTTCAATCTCCACGTGGTTTCTAAGCTTTTCAGACGCTGGACCTTAGTAGGGTGAAAAACCATCTTTCACTGTTATAAGTTTGGCTTTATGTTTATTAGAGAGTCCAGAAAAGAAACACAAAGCAAGATTTACAGAAAAATTTGATTTCAAAATAAGTGGTTTTGTTTTTCAGATAGATTTTTTTTTTTGAGAAGGCCTCAAGAGCAAGCAGTCATTAATTTGATATCAGTGATATCCAATGACATATTGACTCCAACTTTTGGGGTCAAAATGTCGTATAGAAGAAATATTTTCTAGATTTTGTAGAAAAATCTTCTTCATTTTCTAAACTTTAACTCAACACATTCAAAAGATCTGTGGTTAAAATACCTGATTTACATAAACCATGACAATATTTGTAATAACTGGGGGATTTGCTTCTGCAAAGTCTTTTTACAGTTGGACACTTTAGAGAATGTTAATTACATATTTTTTTATTTTACTAATCAGTTGTCATTCATGCAATAGCTGAAACTCTCATTAGCAGGCTTTAGATTCCGCTGTTGATTTTGATTGATTGGGCATCCAGTCATGCTACAGCAGCTGACAGATGTGCCTGGGCATCCCAAAAAACTATGGAAAGATAAAGCAGCTGTACAATAAGAGTTGGATATAATGAATGGCTATTTGAGATTAAGCATGGACAAAATATACGTTAAGGTGTTCTGAGATTATCTTAGGTGAACAAACATGCTGCTACGTACCAGACTTTGTCTTTTTCATTCTACCTTTTTTTGACTGATTTGTGTACATAGACTCACATGGTACAGTGTCTCTTTTTTTCCTTTTTTCTAATCTACTGCCACCTGCGTTGATTCCAGGGCTCAATTAAGCTGAGCTAATGCTACCTGGCTGGCAGCACAAACACTGTCTCTTTCTGGATGCGCGATTTGGCATCCCTGCTGTCGGCAGCATTTTACTGTTGGGAATATAGCTCCGCCTTCCCTAACATTGCTCAGGTGAAGATGTGTTGTTATTATTTAAATACCTTTAATAAGACTAAGCTATTTAAACATTTTTGCCCCCTTTTCTGAGGTACTTGCATGATAATTAACTTAGAGGTGTTATGCCTACTTTGTTTTTTTTTCTTTTCTGACCAAACCCCTTGAGACATTTGACTGAAGTCTCAAATGTGAGAGAGGTAGAGGCAATAGAACATACTGTAAAATACAGGTTTAAGATGCCATAATCAGGATTGTGACGAATATCCTATTTTGGCATTTTGTAGATGTTTTATCTGTTACCAAATTTTCACACTTTCCATACATTTCCTCCTCAAAATTATATATATGTTTTATATAAACTGCTGTTAGCAGCTTGCTTTACAACCATCAGTATGTGGAGCCTCTGCAGTCTTTACAGTGATATTTCTAACATTTAATTAAACAATCTTGGAGGTTCTCTGATAGATAGATGCAAAAGGCTTTGAAAAGATAGAAAAGAGCACCTCTATCCTACTCTGTATTTCTGGCTTGTCATTTGCTTAAATAATTGCCCTGTTTAATAGGTACAATGAACAACAAACATATTGTTCATTGTTGAAAGGTGTTGTTGACAACACCACCTTCAAGGTTTTTATATATTTGCATTTAAATATTGTGGAAAAGATGTCATTTTTCCAATTTGCAGTGGATTACAACCACATTCATCTTAAAATGATCTAATACTGTTCACCATATGGTTTCTCTGCATATCTGCAAAACAAGAATGGTTGGTATTTTCATATCACAGCTCAGTTTTTTCATTCCAGTCTAGAAAGTCCACGGACAGGCAGAAATAGTCAACAACTGCAAACGTTCAATCTGGATTTTAGACTATATACCCTGACACTGGTACACTAGGGCCTTCAGAAGGAGCACAGAACAAATCCACAGCTTTCCACACAAGCAGATGACAAATGTGAACTTATTAAAATCAACCCCAGAGCCTAAAGGAAGAAAGCAGGTCTCTTGTGGAGTGGAGACAAAGCGCTAAAAAGGAAGGATGTAAGTGTGTTGATGGAGGAGAATTTGACAGATAAATGTCTGTGGAGGATAACCAAAAAGCCCCGTTTTCTATCTTTAACTAGGCCCAAGGCTCCTAAATTAACCATTTAATATCAGGAAGAAACAGAGAAGGACTTTGTAATGAAACGTTTGTCAATGAAATGCAGATATGGAGATTGTTGGGTCGGAAGTAAAGAACACTGATAAAAATAAAATTTGACTCAACAGCAGAAAATACAAGGATTTAAAAGGCAAGAACGGTTGGCTTAAGATGAAATGAAACGACACAAGGTGATTTAGATGATTGGCGGCGGAAGAACAGGTGAGGAGGACAATAGCTGAACATGGGTTCTTGGAACATGACAAAGGATTACAGGATATGGGACGAGGCACAAGGGAAACATTTCCAGTAAACAGAGGGGATGTGGTTTGGGATTTAGACGGGCAGAAAATGGGTCGCCGCGATGGGTGACTTGGCTGGAAAGCCATGTCGCACATATGGGAGAAGGCTCAGCTGCATTCACATTTGACCACATATTTGATTGTATAATAAAATTCAAAAGCACAACACCATTTTGATTAAATATGCATTGGAACAATTATTACTGTAGTAGTTATAGAGATGCATGCAGTACACAGAGCATAGCTGATTATTTCTCAAAAAACAAGAGCATTTTTATCAGAAATTCAGAATGTATGAAACATAATCATTTATGCTTACAATAGGGAAGAGTGTCTTACATTTATCATGCATTAGGTCTGGTTTATGCACAAACATAAATAAAAGAACACTTAACAGCATTTTTATCATAGAGGGAACTAATTTACTATGACAAAATACGGCATCTTGTAAGGAAATTAATTTAATAACAGCCTACTGTTCACTACACACACATCAACATTTCTTTGCGCTTTTAAATCCACACAAGTAGCAGAGATAAAATGATGCATTTCATTACATGCTTGAGAAAAATGCACAGAAAACTGTCTGTCTTCAGAAAAGAAAACTATAAAGCCTTATTTTAAGTTTTGTTTTTGGTACATTTTTTTAGTGTGTTAACATATTTTGATAGCAATGGCCGTTGTCTTTGACTGTGACACCTCCTTGGCTGTTACTTCACTGCCACAGCTGAATACCTAAGATGGGGGCCATCTGGCTCCACTAAGACTTCCACAGAGTCCTTTGGGAGTCCTTGGAGAGGGACCAACAGGCGTATGAAATGCACTCTGGAGATGACACGACTTGCGGCTTGTTGTTGGTTTTTGTTGTCAAGCTCTTCTTGTTTGTTTTTTTTGTTTTTTTTTTTTAAATTGCCTTTTTTCCCCGCTATATTTTAGTGTCAGAAAAAAGGCTCACCCACGATTGGAGGACTGTCAGCTCTCTATGTTTTGCGATGACAAGGAGTTTTCCTTTCATGAGTATTTCCCTGTTTACTCTGCTTTAGTTTTATTAAATAAATTGGAGCTGAAATTAGATTCTTCTTGAAAAAATCTTTGGGACTTTGATGAAATCTTATTTCTGATTATTTATTTTTTTTATCTTTCAAAGGTCTTAGAAATTCCATCCTTGTGTTTGTTTTGCCCCAAAACAGATCCCAGGCTGCCAAAGCAGCTCTTGAGGCAGAAGTTATTGAGTCTGTAAAATTAAACCACTGTGTGGAAGCTATTGAAGTCTCTGCTTCGTTCTGTATGACCCAGAGGGCACCAGAAACTCTCTTCACTTCATATACACAAACATTCAAGCTCATATCCTCCTTATTTTCTCCTGCCACTCCCAGCCAGGTGGAACCAATCAAACGTATCCCTCGCTGTTTCTTGGCATCAAACACCTTTCAAACCTCTAGCTTTCTCCTCACTTTAAACCACATCTGCCGCCTGGTTTTCATCCATTTTCTCATTTTGTTCATACTTTTTTTGCTTTTGATTTTTGTTTGTTTTTCTTTGTTTTTTTTACTTCATTTCACATTAAAGCACCCTCTGTTTTTTTTTTTTAGGTCTAAGAAACCTTTTGTTCACGCTTGTTCTTTTTCAGACTACATCTAATCTTCTAATCAGCAACATATTTAAAAGTCACCACCATAGCTTGAATTTGTACAGGGCTGTATTATATTTTTCTTAAGATATTAGAAAGCTCTGTTGAAATTAAGAGTTGATAGTAGAAAATAATCAAGATTATATTTTTGCCATTACGTTTTTGTACATATTTGTTTTTGACTTGCGTATTCTTCTTGTTATGCCTTTGCTTTGCTAGTTCAAGCTACTCTGATGTTTATTGGAGTTACGTACAAAACTTCATGAACAAGAAGAATGTTTGTCCAAGTTTCAGATTAAATAAAGAATTAATTACACTCACATGGAAGCAAAAGCAGATTTGTACAAGTGAGAACCAGAAGTTTGACTTGTTCCTGAGTTTTTGAACCGCAGTGATGGTCACTGTCAGACAGGTTTACTTGTGTGCTTGCTTTATGTCTTAAGTGTATATGATGGAGAGATGAAGATAAAGGAAGGAAAAAATGAGAGAGGGAGACAGAGAGGAGGACAGCAGGCAGGCATTGGCCAGCTGGTTATGAGACAGTGAAGAATAAGCTTGGCAGTATCAGCAACAGATCTGTCTGCTCTTCCTGTCTGCCTGCATCCAAAATGGCCTTTGCCCCGTTCCACTTGTCTCCAACTGTTAGAGAAAGAGCAAATATGACAGACTTCAAAAGGTAGGCAATAAGAAGAGTTGAAAGGTTACAAAACTAATGTAACTGAAGAAAGAATAAATAAGATGGCAGCATATGTACTCCTCACTCTACTGTATTCCTGCTTATAAGTTCAAGTGTTTAAGGGAAGTTGCTGTTCATGATGCAGAGACTATTAGCTTCTATGCTGCTTTGCCTTTCTGAATTTTCTGACTTACATTTTTGCTGGCATACCGTGCATGGTTCTGGTCTTTAACTACCAGCCAAGACAAAATCAGATTGGTCAAGAATGGACATGTCCACAGATGCTTGGCACTTACTTAAAAATAAAATGTAATGGCCCTCAGAGCTAAAACCCAGACATTCTTCACATTGTACATAACCAAAAGGAGCTACATTGGCTTTGTTTACCTCCTGAATTACCCCATCTTGTTGCAAGCAAATTAGTCTCTTGTCAGTCTGAACAGCAACCGTATACCATTGCCAACTATAGGTCATCTGTTATCTGTCTGTTTGGGTTTTTTGCCGGTTTGGATGAGATTTACTGAAGGACCAGTACTGTAATGTTCATATAGGGGTTACTCATGGCAGAGCTGAAAATTCAGTGCTGTTATTGGTTTAGCAGAGAAGGGCAGTGGGGCACAAGCAGCAAATCAATAGGTGGATGTTCACCACATAGATGGCTCTCATGCACCTGATCTCTTATTGGAAGCTTAAAAAGTTTTATGTTGTTTCCTCAGAAATATCCTCTTTGCTGTCCTTGAGTGACTTCACCATTCTTCTTACTCTCAGAAGCTCTTTCCACTTATCTTTTACTCTTTCCCCTCTCATGCATTACTTTTTACCCCGATACCACTATTTTTCAGTTCTTTATGGCATGCCATCATCACTCTATCAATTTTACGCAGTGTTTTATTCTACTGACGATTGCAGGCTGACTGGAGCGTGTCTCAGCTGTCATCATGCAAGATGTAAGGTAAAGCCAGGACATTTTATCAGTTCCATCACAGGGGTTAAACTGAGTTTTCCAAAACAAACAGCCATGTAAACACAAAGCCAAGTGTCTGGACAAGTTGAAATATTTTGTTTTCTTTTGGATGAGGAAACTAGTGTTAACCAAGCAATCTACACAAACACAGGGATAACAGGCAAACTTCGCATAGTTCCAAACTGGAAACGTTCTTGCTCTGAGTCAAGTTCTATAAACACAGCATCAGTAAAACCTAGTATTTCAAGTAAGAAATAGATAAAAAAAATAGCCCCTATAGAAAAGCACATCGGTATAACAAATATGTCACGATAGCAAAGAATTCAACATTAAGTATCAGTTAGATGAACCAGCCTATGCCTTCATTTCATGTTTGCTTCTAATTGGTTGAGTATGAAATATTGTTGCCTAACTAAATATGTTAATCTGTTTGCTTTAATTGTGCAGTTACTGATGTGGAGAGTATATACACATAAATGCCCACACTTATCCCACTAAATGATACATGCAGCTTTTTATGGTATTTAGTTGCTGAAAAGATTGAAGTCCTAAAAAAAACACCAGTAGAGTTTTATCTAATTGTGATTGTTTAATAGTTAAAAAGGGAACTATGACTCTTTGCACCACATCAGAAGAGAACAGGGAGAAAAAGGTGAATCCTGTCGAACCTGAAGGGGTGATGACTTAAAGGGGGCCCAGCTCATGCATAAAGAATAGCGAGGGGATGTGGCCCGAACTTCCAGCTTCATGCATATACATCAGCCAACAACCCAGGTGACTGAATTCATACAACATGGGGGTCATCCTGGAGCACCTCAGGGCTGGAAGTTGATAAGACTTAAAAGTCCTGAGTGCTTTAGAAGTGCTGTGTGGAGGCTTATTGTGGTAAAGGTTGAAAGAAGAGCTAAGTAAGGTGATTATTATTCATTCCTGTTTGACAGGAGACTACAACTCTGTTGAAGAAAAGAGAAAACTTAAAAAGCCTGTAAATGTATGAAATGTTCCATGAAATTAGGAGTATGGGTTTTAATCAATACAACATTCCAATGTTTTAAAAGCTTTGACATTTTTCACAAACGTGTGTATGTTAATGTTTGGTTGTGAATTGGACTTAAAAATATTTGCTGAAATGCAGAGTGAACAAAATGGTATCCTGATGGTGCAGCCAGAAGTGACTCACGTTAGATGACAACAAAATGTATCTCATGACATACTGTATAGATCGAAGGAAATTGGATATGATAGACTTGACATGTACTGATGCTTTTCCATGGAAACCAATAAATCCTATGTATTTCAAGTTGAACATATCCTAAAACATCTGAACTGCCACAGCAGTGACTCTGACATTTCCTTCCTGAATCTCTGAATTCCTTGTTGAGCTTGGCATTTTGGTAATCGTAACAATAAAATGTCCTTGTGTTATTACCCATATGTATAGTTCATATCACCAAAGGTTTGACTGGATCTTTGTTAGGCTAGTAAATTATTAACATTACCTTTGGTTTATCTCTTTGTTCTGATATTTTTACAATTCTGTGACAATGCACTTCTTAAAGCAGCTCCTTTCACTTTTATGGGTTTACCATCCAGCTTTGCCATGTTCGTCACCCGAGAAGTGTTAGACCTTTGGAATCCATAGTCCCTGCTAGGAACCTTTGTTTTAAGATGGCCTCACCACAGCATTAACTGAAATATACCAATTTGCAAAGCCCCAAAGTGAAAACCTCCTCTATGTCTGTAGTTTTAAATCCTTGCCAATTATATTATTCTGTTTTCTGTAAAAACCATTAGAAATAGTACTTGATTACTACCAGCATTACAAACAGCTCAGTTCCCTTGTCCACACATCACCAGGATATTATGTATCCAACCTTGTCAATTTACCGTATACAGATAAAGTGTGCTGCTGTGTTCAGGAATTACAGGGCGATTGGCTCATGTATTCAAAACAGTTTCTATTTTGTTTTTTTGGGCCACTCACTCAAAGATGTCCATTGCAAAGTTTTTTTCCAAATAATTATATAATTAGCTGAGAGTATTGGTATTTGACCCACAACATTGTCTTATATATATATATAGAGAGAGAGAGAGAGAGAAAATCTTAGGCTTTATCTACAGCAAAAAAAAATAAATTATATATATATAATTTATTTTTCTTTGGCTGTAGATAAAGCCTCAGATTCTCAATAACCCTTATTGTTACATCTTCTTTTAGTTTCCGTGATGTCCAGCCTGTACTATTTTGAATCTATACATATTCATAAGCATTTTCCTCAATAAAAATGTTGTCACAACTTATTTTCTTCATAAGACTAATACTCTCTCAGTACATGAACCTAGTTCTTTAGCCTAATCCAAATACCTCCCTCAAATTGGCTTGTGCTTGCTGTTGGTCTTGGTTTGAAGTCTTAACATTTTGAGGGTTTTTAGAAGGTATGATTGGATTTTTTTTTTCTTTTGCAGCACATTGAAACAGCTCATCCCTCTTATGTTTTGGGACAGCTTAGAGTGGCCTTTGGTTTCCATGACAAAAGTTGAGTTATTTGTTTGTTTTTTGTTCTTTTTTTAAATTGAAGTTGACAACCATAGTGATATAAT
Source organism: Jordanella pulchra (assembly GCA_034780135.1). NCBI lineage: Eukaryota > Metazoa > Chordata > Actinopteri > Cyprinodontiformes > Cyprinodontidae > Jordanella > Jordanella pulchra. The sequence goes on along the minus strand of JAUZNJ010081823.1, from coordinate 3,852 downwards.
CCCAAAAACAGACACATTTGGTACATTGTCAAACCTACAAATAAGGCTGTGCTCCAAAATCCTTGTAGAGAACCTTGCACATTATTTTTCATATGCGTTGCCATCAATACGGGGTCAGATAAATTTGTTACTCCAATACATCTTCTGCAAAAGTAAATCAGATTTAACATTTTTTAAAATCACATTGTTAGAAAAAATGCCCCAACAATCGATTTTTGACAATGGCAGTATATTAGAACTGATATTTCCTATACTGAATGTCTAAACTGTTGTAGCACTAAAATAAAGAGGTGAAGTTTAAATGAATATATTTTACAGCTGCACTGCCTTCCACATTACGTCATTAACTGCTATGAGTTTTCAAGGTGCCCACTAATCTTCATTAGAAAACCTACACAACATACACAACTTCAGAAAAGCACATTCATAGCAGCCAACCTGTTAAAATGACTGGGTGACTTCTCTCTACGGGGAGGCATTACACAAAATGCCATCGATCTCATCCCTTCGCTCCCATGGAGATTGTCTACCTCACCCTAAACTCATTAGGGGTAATATATGTGTTTTCTGTCATGTGTATAAAAAAATCCTCAAGCTTAAAATGTTTATTTATCTGTTTTTTCTATCAACCTGTATCTAGTCAGAGATGCTTTATAACAGTGTGATTCATATAAAAAAAACACTAAAAACTGTTTCCTTATTTTAAAGAATAAGACATTTTCTTTTTATTGCAATAATAACCAGGTAAATATCAAAAGCACAAGCAGAAATAGTTTGTAGTCAAAAAGTTATTCTTTTAAGCTGCACTACATCTACAAGAAATTATTATCTTGACTTTGTAATAGTAATATTTGATATTTATATCAAATAGAAGCTGTTGTCATACTCGACCAAGGAAAGATCTCCAAAACTGACAGATATCCAACTCATGATCAATCCTCTTTTGCACTGTCAACATAGAACTGTGTGAAGTAAAATAAAATAAATTATATTTATACATTTATTTAAATAGCTACAGTCTTCCAGATTATGTTTACATTAAGAGCCAGCCAGCAGGAGAATATATATTCCTTGTTTTTACACGTAAAAGTGAACGTGTTTCATCAGATCAGAACTCCATTAAAGTGTTTTCTTTTAAACTTGGGAAAAGGTATTAATGAAAAAGTTTCATCAGCATTATAAACAGCTAAGTTCAGCTTCCTATTTTATTAAGATTTTTTTTCATTAATGTCCTTTCTACCATTGCTTTACATATTTAAATCAACTATTGTCATTGCTAGTGTTGAATTATCTATACTATAGTAGACTTACTGTAATATAACTAAATTAAACATGGGAATTGAATAGGTGTTACCGAAAGGTAGTAGATTTTAAGCTGCCATTAAAGGTGGAAAAAATAAACAATAATAATTTTCGTCTATGCCTGAGGGCTAACATTTCAAGCCTCATAACTTTTTTACTATGTATATATTAAGCCACATTATGTGCATATTGATATGAGAATCTAGGGGAGTTTGGTAAGAAACCTTGCTTTTTCCTTTCCAGGACTACTCAGCCATCCGTCCCTCCTTCCATCCACAAAATGTTCCCCCCTCTTCCTGCCTCTCGTTTGCTCATCCTGTGTGCTTCTCTGGATTGTATTTTGGGAGATTTTGATGTAAATGTTGCCCTTGGTGGCTAGATGTGCTAGGTGCAGAGAATACTAATAGGACATCAGATGTCTTTCTGGGAATGGAGTAGAGAGTAGAGGTTGAGTGCTGGTTGTATAATAACCCTTATTCAGCTGAGATGGCTATCTTGGAGAGGGCTATCGGTGCTGGGGCCATAGCCACTGTGATTAGATTTCCCCTGTGTTGGTATTCTTCTCTGTCCCTGGATCTCTCATTGCTACTGTTCTCCCCATGTTCCTTGAAGCAATTCAACAGGAGTCTTACTGGTAATTTTATTCAAGAAATTTCACAAAGATGAGAGAAAGGATATAAGAGACATGCCTTAAACTTTGTTCAACCTGTTTGAAAGTAAATGGAGTTTATGTGAATGGTTATATTGCTATTACAAATTTGCTTCTGCACATTGTGTGCTGTGATTATTGCTATTAGATGCTTTACTTCAGTAAACAAAACAAAACAAAGAAAAGCAATGAAGATTCCCCACCACAGATAAATATCATATTACCTAGAGTATTTTGACAGAATGAAAATTATTTGTAGTTTCTTTCTTGAATCTGCAACTCACTAAACTATTATTGAGCAGTGGGAGTAAAAATGTTGGATTGTGTGTCTACTTTCTTCCATGTAGTTAAAACATCCTGATAAATTAAAATTGTATCATTTTAAATTTATTATGGCATATAGGTTTATCAAACTTGTATCTTCTTAGTGTACCCCCTTTTAATTCATAAAAGACAGCTTATGTCTTTGTTTTTATCTTTGTTTTTCTTCATCTGAACCCATGGTGTTTATTATCTTCATTCTGCGTAATTTATACCTTAAATTAGGTTTGTGAGTCTCTCTGTCCTTCCTGTGCTCTCTGTCTGTGTCCCCAAAGACCCTGTGTGGTTTTAGTGCACAGGCCTGCTTAAAGCCTGCGTCTCTACGCTGCAGCACCGGGTAATCAGTTAACCTGATTAGGCTGCTGATGAAATTAAATCATTGCTGTAAGTGAAAATAATAATATGAGTAATAGGTGCGGGGTATGGTGGAGCACATCATAGCACTTTGCTGCAGTCCCAGTCTGCTGGGATTCACCTCTCCCTCTTCATCATTAGTTATGACTTTCTCCACTCTGGGAGATCACTGATGGCTCGGAACTCTGTACTTCTAAAGCCTCTGATTTTGGCTTCACTTAAAAATTAATGGCTTTTGCAGTATTATAATGTCAACATCTCGTATGCGGCATAAAATCCTCACCAATGCAAGGCTATAGCTGGTATTAGTGATTCATTCTCTTGGGTAGCTAGGGAGCAGAGAACAGACATCTAGAGATTTAGTGGCATGTGGGATACTGTAGGAAACTCGCTCAAGCAACTTTATTAATTGTTTCAGGATTTGTATAGGTCAGGCTCTAGAAATGCACGTGCCTCAATAAAGGGCTCATGAAAGCAGTTTTTAATTAGTCTTCTTCAAGGCATGACTGAGATGCTTTCACTGTACATCTGAGCTAGCAGTGGAGTTGGTCACAGAGTTGAAACAACCTGTGCCTGTATTACAAAATTGACTTCTTTAATCTGAGATTGTTTTGTCACTCAAAGCATAATCTAACACGTGTAATTTAGAGCTTTGGTGAAACAACAAAAGAGAGAAAAAAAAGAAGGAAAAAAAGGAATTTGCCCATTATAGCAACAGCTTGTGATTCAGGCCTAAATATAAGTAGGCAGCTAAAGTGTACCTTCTTTTCCATAGTAATGAACATTAAAAATTCTAATGGCACAATTAACAGAAAATGGTCCACTGTTTCCTCCATGTCAGTGTCACGAGAAATAGTTAGCTGGAGACAAGGAGTTTATAGACAGATGGCCTCTTCTTCTGCATTAATACGGGAACTGCTCTCATCTGTTGTGGTAAAGGAATAGTCCTGGGTGGCTGACACAAGCTTCCTCTGTTAAGGTACTTAGCCATAAGGAACAGTGAGTAGCTCCATCACCCAGATGGAACTGAGAGTAGATCCACTGTTCTTACAAAAAGAAATGTTTCAGTTGAGGTGGAGTCAATGTCTAATCTGGAAGCTCATGAAGTGCCTGAATTTGGAAAGTTTGGTTACATTCCACTCGTAAGAGGTTATCGTCACCTTCTTAAAATAATTGCCTAAGTCATTTTTTGCAATTTTTCAGGAAACACAAAAAACTGAACTGGA
>JAUZNJ010081822.1:25988-50846 GCA_034780135.1 Jordanella pulchra | reverse complement strand
CGAACCTGGGTCGCCCGCGTCGAGGACTAAGGCCTCCGTACATGGGTTGTGTGCGCTAACCACTGCGCCACCTGCACGCCCTGATTGTCCTGTATTGATAGATTGCAGAGGCATAGCTTCAGGTCATGATACACATTTATCCGTCCCAGTATTTTAAATATTATCAAACTGGATATGAAAAACGTGTTTTAATGTCGGAAACTGGGTAAGCCCTGGAACCGCAATCATAAATGTCCATCCAGGTGAACACCAGATGTTTCCATACGTTACATAAAAAGAAGTCCCACTAACAGACTTTAACATTCACTTTACATAAACATTCACTGATTTTGTCCCTATAGTTTCCCAAAATGAATCTATTTATTTAATGTCAGAAGGAAAGGGAAAAAAACAGTTCAGGGTCTTTTTATACAGTCCATGTCGATATCTGGTTTTAACTGTATGCATGTTGTCAGTGCTTTTCGTCGAGCATGTGCTTTTATGAATCTTATCACAGTTCAACATGTTACAATATAAATATGTTTGGGGTTTTGCATTTATGTTACCATCTATAGTGAAGTCAGCCCTCGGCTTCTGAAATATAATCCCTTTTCTTTGCTCAGATTTGAACAATTGAATAGAGAGTAAAATAGCTACCAAGGAAATTTAAAAATCTGAGAAGTGGTTTTGATCTTAAGTCTTTGGGGTCTGGCTTCCCCAAAAGAGAGGAAACTCAAAGAAGATAATATTCCTCTGTTTTGCCCAGGGCCCTTGAGCTAATCCCTTTCGATTTACTTTCCGCTGAAATCAAAAAACTGCCATCATTTCCTCTGTGTACCACAATGACCAGACCCACTGAGGGGAAATGAGTTGGCTGTGGTGGGTCATCCGCTCAGCACTACACATCTGCTTTGGTCTCTGCAGAAAGTGGCGGCGTCGACCGTCGTCTTTGTCTGGAGAAGCATGTACGGAGACAAGCATGTATGACATGTTGACAGCGACGTCTGAATGCCTGCCTTCACACTTCTTCTCTCCCCTTTCTGTTTGCAGTGATAACATTCTGGTTCTGGATATCTACTTTGAAGCGCTGAACTATGAAACCATTGAACAAAAGAAAGCCTACGAACTGGCAGGCCTTCTGGGTAAGGAAATGACTGTCAAGTGTTTTTATGGGTAGAGATAATGTGCAGTGTTTTTAATCCAACATGACTGCAGAGTCAAAGCTTGCCTTTTTATAATAGGTGTTCAGGACCTTAAAGATGTAAAAACAGCCTCTTAAATCTATTGTTGCTTTTCAGCCGCAGATTTTTGAACATTTGAATTTTTTGTTGTGTTTCTTGTTCTTCGGCTTGCAAGCGAGTTTAATGAACTCAGGAATGCAGAGAAATGATTACCACCTATCTCATATGCTTTCTCTCTTCTCTTTTCAGGTGATATCGGAGGTCAGATGGGTCTCTTCATCGGAGCCAGTATCCTCACTGTTCTTGAGCTCTTTGACTATCTGTATGAGGTAAAATATCACCTACATTCAGCTGTAATGGAAGCTTTGTGCCCTGATGATTGTTGGTATGAAAGTTTAAGAGAAACAAGGGAAATAAGCTGTTTTTCTACTGTAAGGATGACAGTGGAGCATATTTATAGATGCATTCCAGCTCACCTAAAATAAAAAGGAGGGTTTAGATATGAAAACAAGAAAATATTTGGATGATTTCCAGAAGCAAAATGAATAAAGTAACACTATGCTTGTTTTTTTTTTTTTGTTGTTGTTTTTTTTAGGTGATCAAGTACAAGCTGTGCAGATGCATGAAGAAGAAACACAAAGGCCGCAGCAACAACGATCGGGGAGCTGTGCTGAGCCTGGATGATGTGAAACACCATGTCAGTATAGGCAGCTGCAGAGTACTTTGACTGTGTCAGACCGCATTGCTTTGACAGGAGCAAGCTCCTTTCTTCTTTGTCTCTACTGGCCTGGATTGCCGGCAGGGTGGTGTTGGCAAGAGAAAGAGAGAGAGAGCAGACCGGGATGGAGGAAAAGGGATTGAAAGAGGCTAAAAGAAAGCGGAGCAGAGAAAAGAAAAGCAATTGGGATGAGAGGGGAGGAAGACCGAGAGGGAGTTGTTGGAGAGGAGGCTTGGATTTAATCAAAGCAGCAGGACAGTACCAGCAGGGACAGGCCAGAATTAAAGCTTCAGAAGGTGTGACAGCTTACTTATAACCAAGTGTAAATGAAACCAGCTCACTTTAATTGTGAGTCAGAGCGCAGGCAGAGAAACACGAGAAGGCGCTCCTCCTGTGCTCCTGCCCCACTTAGCAGTCTTCCCTTTCCATTCACCTTCATTATTTTTCCAAGTGTTTCTCAGGAATCTATTATCTCTACACTCCCAACACAACCTGTTGCTCTTTTGCTGGAAAAAGAGACTGTCAAGATTGTCTCCTGTGCTGCACATTTATGCAGAACGGGAGATCTACCTTTTTTTTTTTTTAAGCCGATCATCTTTGAGTTTCAAACTAGCTGCCATTTCAATATCTGCTTTTTTATTTCCTCAGGCTCCTTGTGACAACCTGCGTACACCATCTTCTTATCCCGGGAACATGCTACCTCACCATCCAGGCCAGGGCAACTTTGAAGACTTCACTTGCTGAGCAGACCTCAGTAAAGCTTCACCGTGCGTGTTATGCAACCAAAGCCGACCGTGCAGCAAGAACTATCTGACGCACAGACAGTGAGGAGCTGATGCTGATGAATAGAACAGAGACACTTTTTACATAGAAACTAATACTAAAAAAAGAAAAAATCAAACATGATGAAAGGATTTTCACCCAAAAGCCAAGTGATGAGAAAGCCCTGAAGATTAAAACGTATATTTTGATTTTTAGACAAACATTTCATGCGACACTGAAAACTCTTTGCGTTTGCTTCTGGAATACTGCCACAGCAGATATGGTGCAGAAGGTTGGCCAACAAGGAACTCTCTTCAGAAAAAAAAGAAAAGGAAAAGAAAAAAAAAACATCAAAGGTTACTGAAAATTGTACAATAGTTTCATCGCAAACAGAAAAAAACCTTCATGCCTTTATGTATGTGACACAAGAACATGATGCAGCCATACGACCCCCACACCTGCTTCTGTGATGATATTCATGATGCTAACTCCACTGTACATGTAGCAACACAAGGAGACGAACAGCTGCTATAGTCAGCTGGAGAATGCAGAGAGGAGGGGGGGGGGCAGAGACAGCAGCGGAGGGGAAACATTAAACATATGAAAATGTACTGGTGAAAATTTCAGGTCTCATTTTCATGGTAATGCATGCTTGTATTTGTCCAGTGCATGTTTTTTTTTCTTTTCATTTCTACTTCTAGTTGAGTTTAATGTCTCCATGTTATAAACATATAAGTATATATATGAATATACATTTACATTGTAATTACCAAGTCTGCTTCAGTGATAAGCAGGTAGAGGAAGATGATGCGTCTCTTATATTTCTGTGTTTTTTGCTTACTTGTGTGTGTGTGTGTGCGTGTGTGCGTGTGTGTGTGTGTGTGTAGGACTTCATCCATAACGCCCAACCTGGTGAGTGTCTGCTAATCGTCGTGTTCTCAGTTTTTCATGTTTACGTTTCTCACATGTGCCGAATGAGTTGAAGAATCTTCACTCATCTTCAGTCAAGTTTGCTTTGACCTCAAATGGAGATGATTTCTGTTTATAACTCTCTGTTCTTTTTATGTTTATGTTTATTCCTCAATAACTTGCATTTCTCTGGGGCTGTTAGAGATGTTCACTATCTGTTTTCTAGTTGCAAAAGTCTTACCGAAGCACAATATCACAAATGTAGAGATGATCTAAAAGAAAAAGTACTCTTCTTCTTGATATATTGTCATATTATTATGATGTTAATCCCACTTTCTGTTTTTTTTTTTCTTTCATATCAATCGTGTTTAGTTTGAAATGACCATGTTTGGTTCAGGGTAAAGGCCTGGCCTGTCCATTTAGTTACTAGGGCATAAATAAAATGTAACTATCGTTTTTGAAATTTGTTTGTCTTGTGAGGATTTCTTCTCAATAGCAAATTTACTTTTAAAAGCTTCGATTGTGTTGAATGAACAGAGGCAGATTAATGTGTGTTTTTTGTCATCACAAAGTAGAGTGTGAAGATTCATATTTAATCACAAGTTGCTTTTGGTAAAATCTGATTAAGCATCATCCGGGGTTACATTTAATCAGCTTATAATCTGGAGTGTTGCCTCACAACACTTTACTTTTATGAAATTCAATCAGCATTAAGAAAAGGGTTTAGGGGGAAACAAATGTGGCTTTAAACAAGATATTGCTTAACTTTCTCAACCCTTCATTTGTGCCGCAGCGGAAATGCTGTAAGCTACAATGTTGGTGTTTTTCCAGCCAATGCCTTTAAAATGTAATTACACTTTCAGTAGTTAGGTGACAAAAGCATGGATGGGGAATATCCTGCACTGCCAGTTTAAGTTTAATCAATATTGTCAATCAACCAGCAGCTGAACACTCTGTGCGACATCTATTGGGTTTTTTCTGTACATCCGGTGCTGCCAACTGGTGCACATGTAGCAGTTATGTGATCTGAAACTTAGTGAATATTGAAACCAAAAAAATGAAAAAAAAATGCATCTGCCGCTCGGTCCATGAGGCGTCGGGGGGTCATCTGATGAGGAGAGTGGTCGTTTTGCCTTATAATTCTTTCATGATTTCCTTTAGTGGAGGAAGCACACGTTCTGTGTTGCTCATCAGAATTGAGAGAACATTCATTTTTCATCTGTTATATCAAGGGAGAAGCCTCAGCTGGTGGCCACACATAAATATACAAGCTTAAAATTTCACACAAAGAATCTGTTACGTGATGAAGACTTTACTGTGATGAAATGTGCGAAACATGACTTTTACCTCTAGTGCTTTTTATTAATTCATGTTGTACCTGCCGAGAAGACAAATTAATTAAGAAATAAAGAGTGAAGGTGTTCATTTCCTGCTGGCATTTGTGTCTTTGTCTACTAGACAGCCTGCAGCTCAAAAAATTGTAAAGAGGGTCAGGATACAGGAGAGCTGCCTGCCAGTGACAGAAATCCTGCAGGAGATGCTTGCTGCATCCTGATAAGTCTCCACAGGCAATGTGCAGTGGGGGGGTGGGGGTTGTGTGGGAGGTGTTAACACCGGCAGGAGTTCAGACAAACCGAAAATCCTCACCAAAAAATGAGGGATTAACATGACTTTTCCTGCCGTCTCGGGGGTCTTAATTGCTCGGTTTCTCATGTTGGCAGATTCTGAAATCCTGGCAACAGCATCTCTCTTCTCTGAATGAGGTTAAATCATTACGCGCCCTCTTCCCTCCTCGACATTACAATCAAAGATGACTGATCCCCCTCTTTTAATGCTCACCTTGGTGGCTGATATGCAGCCAATCTTAGCTGGTATAACAAGCAGGTGCTCCTATAATGGGATCTGTCCCAAACTATCTGGTCTTTTTGAGATGCTGGGACACCCTCAGGTAATTTCTGCAGACAGCTTCATGCATGTGATGTACAACAGTGCTCTTCTTATGCAGGGAACCTCTGGAGTTTGTTATTTTTAATAAACTTGTTTTCCTCCATGTCTCTCAGTTAAATCTTGCTGTCTGCTGCCATGCACTCTTACACAAAGAGGAAGTAATTCCCTCCTAATCCTGTTATCGTACTATCAACTTCGACACAGATATTACACTCCTCATTCACAATCCCCCTGTGTGATGAGCTGCGTTTTCTCATTGCATTATGAATGCTCTCCAAAAAATCAGCAGGTCAGAATTAATCTGCAGGTTTCAGTCGCTGCTGGCTTTAAATCTCCAGTGCAGGTGTGTTGTTGACAACTTGTGTGAAATCCTTTGCCCTTTTTTATGGTAATCCAGGAAACCCAGTCTTGTGTGCAGCAAATTTGTGACTTCTTGCTGTAAATACGAAATATTTTTTATTCATAGTTTGATTTATTAATGGATAAAATCTATCAAAACCTATGAAAATAAACCCTTCAGAGCAACAACTTCCATCAAGAGGTTATAATCAGTCCTTAAAATCGCTCTGTAAGAATTTTTGTTCCCGCCCTGATTGTAGAATTGTTTTAAATAAATCCAATTTTAGGTTTTTTCATGGATTATTTAAGCTCATAACACACAGTCTGATTTGAGACATGATTTTAATTAGGCTGATCTAAATCTTTCAAGTTATAACAGTAGTTTGAACCATTCAGGGGTGGAAATAGAAAGCTGTGAGCCGGATCACTGCTGTGCAACGTAACCCAAATGGTCTCGAGCTTTCGGACATAAACTGATTGTTTCCTTAAGCTCAAACCCTGGATGTTCTACTCCAGGGTTTTTATGTAAAGATCAGTCATCCATGTCCAGAGGCACCAAAGCAGTCACGATAACTTCCAAAGAGTTAAACCTTAGTCTTAAAGGTCCTTGGAACTGTTCCATCAACACTATTTTTGCCGAGCATAATTTATATTATTGAATCATAACTAAGGCATTCAAGGCCTGCTGAAGCATGCGGTTCTTTTTTTTAATCTCCTCTTCCAATGGTTAGGGGTGCAGGGAGTTATTTTGGACAGGCTGGCCACACCTCGTAAGTTTTATCATTGCTGAATAGCTCAGGAGGAGACAGGCTGTAATTCTTGTTGATTTATTTAAGGGTGTGGCAACAGAAGTATAAAGAGGCCAGGAAACACAGGAACCAGAACAGCAAGCAGCCAAGAAGGTAACGTACAGGAGTAATGATGCTAGAAGGGCCTCGCTACCGCAGTACCACGTGACCGCTTCGGGCAGTGGTTCAGATCGCCCGCGAACTTTGACGGACATTTAAACAGCTTCATTATTCAGGCAAGATGTGGGAGTTTGTAGGAAAGTTGCGCTCAGTGGAGCGTTTACACAGAGCTTTAACAGAGTATGGATTCACTTTAACAAGAGATTGGTTAGAAAAACAACCAATCTAGTTCTTGAAAACAACGAGGGTTATGAGGGATGGATGGTCTATAGGATAGGTTTTTCCCTTAATAAATCATAACATCTGTTAGAAACTGCATTTTGAAGTAATTTCATTGTTCTTTGTCTGAGGAAATATTTAAGAGTGACAAAAAATGTATAAAAACCATAACTAATCTGATGCACTTCAATTAAGCACTGAAATTTCCTTATATTTTAGATTGAAAAGAAAACTTATCATTAATCATAGTCATTTTAAGTTCAGAACCTTTGGTCAAATTCAAATGACTCCCTCCTAAAATAGCATTTCTGACCCTTGTAACTATTCATTTGTCATCGGCTGCTCTATATTTCTGGATCTATACGGTGCTGAAATGAATATTTGATCGTGCTCTCCAGCTTGTTTCCAAATTCGCAGTCCTTCCCATCCGCGTGTCATATCAGTCACGTTTCTGGTGTAAATTTATCCTGTCAGATCTTGCGGTGCAATTAGAAAGCCCAGCCGTTTGTCATTGATAAGGCCGCGGCGGCTCCTTTGGGCTCCACTTTACTTTCAGCTCATTAAGAAGATTAATTATTGTCATGCAGTCAAGTTTGATACCCCTAGAAGATGCTTTATTAGCCTTCGGATTTGGAGCTGACTGATTTGTTCTTCCGTTTGTTTAAGCTATGAATCCTGCATTCAGCTGTTTGATATTAAACCTGTCAGAAGGCCTGTTAAAGATAAGCCCTATCACTTCCTTGGAATGCAGGAGCTCAAACAAAAACTGGAAGCACGGTAAATGCCATCAGATATTCCTAAGTGCTGTGAATGAGGATTCTATTGCAGCCTGTTCAGAAAAGCCCTTCCACTTATTTTCTCTAGCACTAGTCCTCTCTGATCAATCACGCTGTGTGCAAACAGATGGGATGCCATGTTTTTGTACTATCTAAGCTTCATATTCCAATGCATTCAAATAACATTACAGTTTGGAAACAAGAAAGTGTTGTAATTCTGTTGCACAACCCCAGATGATCCCCTAAGACTTGAGTTTAACTGAATACTGAAGCACTTCAAATACGCTATCTGACACTGCGATCTGATCAAATAAATTGAAAAATGTTGATGAGGAAACGCATTCAAAGAAGTTCATGGTAGTGCAGGAACAGAGCCATATTGAGGTCCATTTAGATCACCACATAAGAAGCGGATTTACTCATTTATTAACCCCTGCTGTGATGAAAGGGAGCATAACGTCTGATTTGCGGGTGAACTCATTAGCAGACATTCAGAGGGACTACTGTGAACAGTAGATGAGCAGAGAAACATTTTTAATCAGTGCAGTCTGCAGATCGCTCCACAATATTCTCTATGTATCCAATAATATAATGTTTTATTTTTTTTTCCTCTTAGAATGTGTTTTATTCTGTACCGCTGTGGAAGAGAAAGTTTAAAGTATTACCAAACTAGCAAACGAACCCTGCCTTGTCAGAGCATCTCAGCAGAGTGCCTGATTTTTAAACAATAGCAGATGGCCTCTGTGGGTGAGCTCAGTCTCAGAGGATTGTGTTTTGCTTCTAGTTTTAAGTTTAAATGCAGATATGTCAAATCTGATAGTGTGTTGAAGCTAGGATGTGTGTTTACCAAACTGGGGTGGGGGATTGTTGTTTTTACTGTCAACAATCTAAACAGTGTTGCTTGTTGATGTAATTTATCTAGAATAAGAATTTAAGGTTCATTTTTTGTTTACAAATTATTGTACTATAAAAATCCAAGGTGAAGCAAAGACATTAGATTTTATCTCACAAGTGCTGAACCCAAGAGCTCTTCCAGTTTATGTTTGTGCATTGTTCTAATTGTTTGTCATCCGAGGTAAACTGGACACCCACAGAGTCGATGGTGGAAAGCAAAATAAGTCTTGCTGTAGGTTTCAAGTTTCTGACTGTTCAACTACTTTACAATGAAAAGACTGAAGACAAATAATCTGTTAACAAAGTTTAACACACAACGAGGTAAAGACAGAAGAGGGATTAACTGTTGTAGATGCCCAGTCTCTAAAAAGTTCCTGTATTTTAAATTGTAATCGATAATAAATTAGTTTATTTCCAGATTGAAATCAAGTACAGTTACAAATGATTTCTATTCGGGGTAAATTCCCACCTTGATTGTTAAAATCTTTCTGTGGGTGTTCCAGGGGCTGATTTTGTTTTTATCATTATTATTTTGCTGCATTTGAAAAACAGTTGGTATCACACATAAATGTAGACATCTTAAAAGTATACAAGATCCAAATACTATAGAATTTTGTACTGTGAGAGACAAGCCCGTTTCAGATTAGTAGAATTTTTTATAAAAACAATCACAGTGATTGAATCTGTCCAAATGAACTGTGGAGAGAGTAAATGTAAAACTGAGAAGAGTAAAAGTGTTGGTTATAACCCTCAGTTCTTCTTGCACTTTAAAAATAACTGTTCCTCTGCTGTGATCAGGCCACTGGAGAAACTTCTCATTTTTTAACTGTTCTGCAAAGAAGCTAATTTGGATTCTGCTCGAGTTGAGCACTAATTAACTCCTAAATAGGAATGCAAAATCATTACATAACGATCTGTGATTTATACAACCCCACAGCCATATGTTTCATAAGCATTAACTTCATATAGAAGTTTTTGAAATATTGCTCTCCACTTCGTTTGTTCTTCACTTATTCACATCAGACCAACTTTTCTGATTAAGACTAATTATTTAATTATTTTTTAATGTCTTGGCTCAAATAAAAAGTGGAGCAAATTCAAGCCGTGCAGAAAAATGGCAGATGACAATCAATCTTTTTTTCCCCATTAAGCTGAATGACACAAAAGGTGAGAGCATCTGAAACAAAAGCACGCTGACGGACAATGCATGCATGGGTGAATAAATAAGTAAATAAAAGCTGCTCTTTGCTCCACTTCAGTATGAACTTACTGATTTTCTATGATTTTCATCCATTCCTTTAAATCTCTGGATGTATGTTTATGGTTGTGCTGGAAGTCGAACCTCACATCTGGTCTCAAATCTTTATCAGTCTATAAAATATGCATATATATATATTTTTTTTAAGATTTTCCTGTCTTAAGCTCCATCTATCTTCTTATCAGCTCTGACCAGCTCTACTATCTCTGCTGAGAAGGAACACCCAGCATGGTTCTAACACCACATTTCTGCATGTGGATGCTGTGTTCAGGGTACTCTGGTATTGTTGTTTTTTTCTGAACTCACAGCATTTTGCCATTAATGTTTATTTCACTGAACAAAGTACCGTATTTCTGAAGAAAAGTAGTCATTATCCCCTTTTAAACACCCAAGCTGTGAATTTCTGCATCAGCTTCTCTGTCTTGTATTATTGCTCCAGATGCCTGTCTCTTTATGTGCATTCTGCAAATTAAAATGTTCAGAAATATGGAAAAGGTTTTATAACCTAACCCCCCTTTCCATCAGCAGTGAATGGAAACAGTTGCAACATTATTAATTTAACCAATCAACATTAGGCTAGACTTATGAGAAACCTGTAGCACATACTTACTTAGCCCCTCATTTTTTCCTAGAAGACAACAGCATCATCCCATCATTCCTTCAGGGGAGAACTGAAAAGCAAGGTCAAAAGTTATATTTTTATAGATTTTTATTAAATATATACTTTGTATAAATATATAAATATATATAAGTATATACTTTGTGATTGAATCCACATTCTTTGTATAAATACCTTAAAAGTTATACAGTGTAAATTAGTAGTTTCTTAGCTTCTGACAGTCATAGGCACCATGGGCCAAAACTGAGATTTAATCAAGCATAGCTAGTTTGAAGATAGTTAGGGGGACATGTTTTTGCAGCTGACCACACTGTTAAAGATGTCACAAATGATGTTATAAATACATGTCAGATTAATGAATGCAGTAGAGAATATATGCCAGGTTTCCATCTAGTTAACGTCAAATTTATTGCTAAAGGCTTTACCCAAGTTAAAGGATATCCTTCATCTTCTCGTCTTTTGTTTTTGTTTTTTTTCCAGTATCCCACAAAACAGAAAGGACAACTGACAGGGGTGTCTTTATGTTAAATCTACTTTTGGTATTAATTTGTTTTAATCACCACTAACTCTGGCCCTCTGATCAGCATTTTTGGATCCGTTCCCAGCATCTGAGGTGACAGGGTGTTGCCATCTAAATATTTTAATGGGTTCTCATGATCTTATAAAATAAAGATATCAGTTTATGCACTTTTTTTATGTAATAGCATGCATTGCTAATGTAGTATGGTTGCTTAAGTAACAGACATTAGATAGTTGTAAAAGCTAATATTTTGAAAAAATAAAAAGTTTAATTAAATATTAACTTCATATGTAAAAAAAAAAACTGTTCGGTTCAACCAAGTTAATTGCTGTAGAGTAAGTTTGTAAATATTGCTATTGTATGGGTGTGTAGGGGACAGATGTACTTTTAATATGTCAAAATATTGTTATTCTTATAAAAAATGCTTTAAGAAAAAGAGGGAAAAATAAAAACTGTGACAACAATTCCCACTCTCACCTATACCCCACAAATCAATTTGATAAACTCTTAGGGGAGGGTAGTTGTTTTATTACAACTGGATTTACTGTGAAGTATCAAAATCTTAAAGCGTCTTTTTCCTTTATCAACATTTAAGATCTACTCTGTGATTAGCCTGTCACATAAACATCCTGATCAAATTAGACAGAAATGTGAGAAAATGTCGAAGGGCTATGATCCTTTTTTGCTCAGGCGCGATTTGCTATTGTACTTAACATGAACAACAGGTGGCGCTGTGTTTGGGTAAACACGTCACGCAGTTGGAAGGTCTCGTTCTCGCGGTAGCTGCGCTCCGGCACCCCGGCGGCGATATTCAGGGAGGAGATGGCGGCCAGAGGGGGGTTTCAGTCAGCACCGACTGCTGGTGGCGGTGGAGCAATGGGACCTGGGCCGCCGGTACCGGGCGCAGCTCCAGGTATGGGACCTGGGACTCCCTCTGGAAGAATGGGACCGACATCGGGCGCACAGAACCACATGTACCGCTCTCCGATGCCCGGGCCTGGGTACCCGGTAAGTTATCGCTCCATCAGTCCGCTAGAACAAAGCCACTTACCGCTGCTTTGTCACAAGTGGCTAACATTACACTCCGACATAGTGCGCTGAAAGTTCCCTCTAACTGAAATATTGAGGCAGATGTAAAGTTAGTTTCTTCCCCGAGTTTGACTCGCAGTCAGAGTTTTCGGTTTGAATTTGTTCTCACTGTAGTTTGCCAACATTAAAGTTAGCTTAGGCTTAGCAAATACTTAGCTTAGCTTGCTAACGCTGCTTACTGTTAAAGGTGATTCGGTACATTTTTCTTCATTCTCGCCTTGCATATTTGGCAAAAATAGGGCTTCCAAGTAGTGAGTAAAACGCATGTGCTTCTTGTAGCATTTTATTTTCAAACATATCGCATTGCTGAGACTCCGCTTTTTGCTAAACATAGGTTATTGAACTCCGTCTGTTTGAATTAAAATCTTTTGCTAAACAGATCCTCAGAAGTTCGTGCAACGATAAAAACTTGTATTAAATAAACCATTTCAGTTTTCGATTAAACTACAGTGAAATTGTCTATACTCTCTTGTTAATTTTTATGTTGTATGTATGGTAGAGAGCCGTAAAATAACAGTTTTATTATAGTTTTTTAGACCAATGTGTTTTAGTCAGTGCAGTAAACAAACCAAGTTACACCTTGAGAGCAATCTACAATGTTTATAACGTACATTTTTTTCTAGGCTTAATTTTGGTAATTTGATTATTTAAGACACAGTGGAGATATAGAATAAATCTGAATGATGTTCCTAATTGGGGAAACCTTCCTCAGCCATATATATTAAAACATCATATAGTTATGCAGATACACACAATGATAACCTATAAAAAAGAAAAATATGAAACTGGAACTATTTGGTTAGGATAAATTTGCAACCCAGGAAATAAAAAACACAGTACAGTGGTTATGAAATCGTAACAGCTGTTGAAAGGAGGCATCTGCGATAACACCCCTTGGAGCATTTGGGATGCAGAACTCTGCCCCTGAAGCTCTGCAAAAGCTTCTTGCATGGGTTTAAGTTAAGTTGAGCCACAAACCTTGTGGAGGAAATATCTTGGTTGTTGGTATTTCCTCATATCATTCAATATAGGAGGCAATAAAGCCATTTGATTTGAAAATTATCCACAAACAAATGTAATAGTTTTTACCAGCTGAATTACATGTTTTTATAGGTTTTGTTTTGCGCAACATATTTAGATCAGGGGTTTCCATCTCCAAACCTTGATAATTACTACTCTGCAACCTTTAGATACATCCCTGCTCTGACAGTGCTGAGTGAAATGATCGCCTATTTGGAAGGCCATCAAGTTTGGCAAAGGCCCGATAACAAGATGCTCACTTGGTTCAGGTTTACTGGATCATTGATGCATCTGCAAACTACAGGACGGAGGACTGGAGTTAAAAACCCCAGGTTTAAACAGTTCTCCCCTGTATTCATTTCACCTGCTTTCATTCAACTCACCCCATTGCTTTTTTTTCCAACCTATGTTGCCCCTTTTTTATGCGTCATCGAACCATTATCAGCCAGTTTAATTAATTCAAACATTATTTTTATGTTCAAAATATTACGGCCAGTTCTTATTGATTGTGGTTCTGATCCCCATCTGGAAGAGTTGTTGACCTCTAATCAAACCCCTGGTGGATACTTGAGTTTTTCCTACTACATGTCTAAACAGATAACCAGTAGATGTTTGTTCTTTACTTTATATTCAAAACTAAAAAGCTGAAACAAAATGTTCCTAAGGGAGGTTTTAGTTGAAAGATGGATGAAATTAAACTTCTCTGTCGGTTTCTCAATGTACCAATTTTACTAACTTAACTGTAATTAAATAACTTCATAAGTATTTTTTCAGACATGTAACCTTAATTAAAGATGGAAACTGTCTAATAGAATTGATGTCTCCTTTCCTCTTATCATATCACCATTATCAGGGTCTGTTTAAAGTAAAGTAATAGGAATTGTGTTGTTTTTTTTAATCTGTAAAGTGCTGATACGTGTGTTGCCTCTTCATGTAATTTTTTTTTTTTTTTTCAAAGATGTGCCCTACAACTTGTCATTGTACTTGGTATCAAATCTTACCCTTATGGTCACATAAGTTGGCTTCTTGATATCCTGGCTTCTAGTTTATGAGTTTGTTTCGTTCCAAGGGGCTGTGATAGCGTTGGTGCTTGCCGTCCAAAGCTATATTGCTGCTTGATATGGTGCAAATAGTCATGATTGAAAAGATAAATCCTTTATCACCGGTTTGCAGAAGCTAAGGCGTATAAGAGTGCTGCCAGTGTAGAGCACAATTCAGAGAAAAAGATGCTGCCTTTTTTTTCTCCACTGTCCTTGGCTGCTTTCACTCACACAGGCAAGCTTTCACAACACAGTCAAAAAAAAGAGATTTCTTGTTCTGAATGCTGCACATCCCTAGTTGTTCTCAGGCAAGGTCATACTGATGCACAGCGTAAAAAGCACTAAATGAAAGCCATGAATTCTCCCTCTGCCTACTTATACAAGTTGTGTGGAAAAGGCAGAGCCTGTATTGTTGAGGTCGGTCCTTTTTTCCTCCCTTCTAGCAAGGATTGAGGAAGGTGTGTTTTGCTTTAATCTCTCCCATTTGTTGGATGTACTGCTGGAGGAAAAAGCTGCAATCAGTGACTCGTGGTTTATCTACTCCCTGCTCTCATGCAGTCAAATACAAGAAGTCGTCTGTTTGAGTTTCTAGCACATGGCTTGGTGAGTGGACTGAGGTTTCTACTCTGTATTTGCCTGTCAGTGAGGCACGAAAAGAATTTGCTTGTCTGCGGAAACCGATATACATCAACTTATATCTCATTAATGGTCGTCCGTAGTTTGGGGTTTCATTTTTGTTCTGTAAAATTAACTCAAATGGCATATAACCTTGATTGTATTTTGTAAATTTTAACATTTATGCATTAATGTTGGGCGACGCAGGGCTTATATTGTTGCTGTATGCTCAGTTAGTCACTTCATTACACATCTCATTTGTTTAAAGGAATTAATATTGAGGTTGGATTGTATTTGTCCTCAAATATTAAGCTTTTATGACATTTTGACACAGGAAAAATTATTTGTGCGCCCTTCGATCAAACCAGAAACCTTTCATATATTGATGAAATTTGCAGGTTGTGTTGAGAATGCACAAAATTTCTCTCAAGAAAAATCTTCAGCATATTGTGTATCTTTTTGATGCTCTAACCTTGCAGTGCAAATAATCCACATCATTTAGATCCTCCAGTTGAATCTAAAAAGATGAATTACCTTAGAAACTGGGTGTTAAAATTCTGGGATGTTTTTTTGTGTGTTTGTTTTTCCAAGCCATATTTGCTGGAGAGAGTGATAATGCACATTTCTGTTTTATAACTCCAAATTTTTACCCTTTTAAGTATTTTTCTTTGATGTGTAGGACAAAAATAGGTTATCTGCTGAGCCACACATCGGCATTTAGCTTCTGGTGTGCAAAATCCTCAAATTATTTTCCATAAAGATAGATAGTTTAGTTTATTTTATTTGGAAGTTTGTTTTTCTCTGTTTCATTGGGCAAATAGCTGCAGAAAATCAGGCTCATTGTGTATGATAGGAAATTATTTTTAAGGTAGCAATTGAACCTTTGTTAAAGAAGTAACACATCCAATAGTTACAGTATATTAAAGTTAGCAGTTTATGCTTTAGTTGTCACTCTATGCTGCAGTGGTTTTTGGTGATTTTTGCTACTTGTGCTACTAGCCTGCCTGTAGGTCAGTAAATGTGGTTAAAAATCAAACACCTGTCAGTCTTTAGATATTCTGAAAGCTTTTTGTTAAATATTGAGTTAGTTTTCTGTTTTTACACCTCTGTGAAACTTACTGTGAAAGACGCAAAGTGAGAATAAATGAGCCCCTCATATGTTATACTTTAGTTGTCTTTTTTTATTTTTTTTTCTTTGCCATCAGCCAAGGTATGAAAATATATTTAATACAACTATTATTAATGTTTAAAATATCCAAACTTTTGTTGCAATAATTATATGAGGTCTTTAGGCAATTTATGAAATATAAATAACATTTTATAATGTTTGTCTTTTAAGCTATAATTCTTGGTGTGCTCTTTCTGCAGAGACCAGGCATGCCGCCATCCAGCCGTATGACCCCGCAGGGACCTGCCATGGGCCCTCCGGGATACGGCAGCAGCCCGGTGTCTCGCCCTGGGATGCCCGGTGTTATGGACCCGTCTCGAAAGAGACCAGCCCCTCAGCAGATTCAGCAGGTTCAGCAACAGCAGAACCGTAACCAGCAGTGAGTAGCTCATCTCGTCCATTATCAGCCGTGTGGGAAAGTAAAGGTCGATACTAAAAGCAGAGGTTTATTTGGGTTCATTGATGCGTTAAAATCTTAAAACTGTAGAAGCAAAAATTTAAATTAGAAAGTTTGACAAAGAAGCAGACGTAGGTTCAAGAAGTGTTTCTCAGTATGACAGACACACCATGTTAAAGAAAGAGGTGCCAAACTTAAAACACAGAAAGAAGGTCTGTCTGAAACTAGATCTAAGCTGAAGTTAAAAGAAAAAAAAAACCCTTCATCAGATGTTTTAGAAATTACCGATAGGATGTGTTTGACTCTTAAAGGATCCAGGGAAACTGTTCTTGGGGTTGGAGTACATGTGTGATAGGGGGTGATTTAAAACTCTTTATTTATTTCATTTCCCTCTGGGATTATTAAAGTATTTCTGATTTATGATCAGAGATATATTTGATAAAGTCAGGATCATACCTTTTTAGTCATCTTTTTATTTCATTTTTTTCACAGCACAAAGAAGAAGAAGATGGCTGATAAAATTCTACCTCAGAGGGTGAGTATTCAACTGCTGTTTGTGGGGAATTTAATTCATCTTGAAAGATTGACCAACCCTTTTCCTTCTCTACATGTTTTTAAAAGGGGATTTTATGTTTCATGAGTTATATACATTTCATTTACCTTTATTTTAACTGGGGACATTTGATCTTTGAAAGAAAAAAAAACAGCCTAGATATTTTTTCCCATGCAGTTTGCAACATGGTGCTATAGTTGTCTAATTTGCTGTCAGGCATTTTCTTCTGCTTCTCATTTGGAAAGTTGAAGTAGTTATAACAGTTGTTTTTTGTAATGCCTGCTTTGGTTAACATATTCCATTGGTGTTTTTTCTTTTTGTGTGTTTCCTTGGTTCCAGATCAGAGAACTGGTCCCAGAGTCTCAGGCTTATATGGATCTTTTGGCTTTTGAGAGGAAGCTGGATCAGACCATCATGCGCAAAAGGCTCGATATCCAGGAGGCCCTTAAAAGGCCTATAAAGGTATTTTCTGTTTAGATTCACTAAGATCTCTAATGATCTATAATCTACATGCTGCTTTGACCCAGTCAGTTAATTAGTTAATGTTTTGACATCCAAGTTGGTTTCAATTAATGATTTTGATAGCTGCTGTTAATGTAAGCAGGTTTTGTGATGTTTATATAAACAAAATGCCTCTGCTATTATAAAGCTGTCAAACCTGCCTTACAAATATTAAGTGATTGTCTTTTGTCTGCTCTCCACTGGTCATTGCAAGGATTTAGTTTTAGTTGAAACTATAAAATAGTTTTGCATCTGGTTGATTCTTTACAGCAAAAGAGAAAGCTTCGGATTTTTATATCCAACACCTTTAACCCTGCAAAGCCTGATGCTGAGGATGGCGAGGGGACAGTTGCATCATGGGAGCTGCGTGTTGAAGGGCGGCTATTGGAAGATGTAAGTCGTTGTACCGTCGTTCTTACCGTTACACTTTTATTTTAACCCAATACTGGCACCAGTTAAATGATGTAAAGGGTAAATATGTGAGTTATTATTTCCTCCTGCCTGCAGACAGCTGTGTCCAAATATGAAGCTACCAAGCAAAAAAGAAAGTTCTCATCCTTTTTCAAATCTCTTGTGATTGAATTGGACAAAGACTTGTATGGACCAGATAACCACCTCGTGGAAGTAAGTCTTTATTTACTTTTATTTCTAATCCTCCATTACTATTTAATTTAGATTAGTTTTTTATTATCATTATTTTAAAAGGGTCTTTAGGAATGTTACTAAATATTCTTTAACAAGATGTGTATAAATGTTCTGTTTATTATCCTAGTGGCACAGGACTCCCACCACCCAGGAGACGGATGGTTTCCAGGTGAAGAGGCCCGGTGATGTAGGAGTTCGATGCACCGTCCTGCTCATGCTTGATTACCAGGTAAACCTTAGGAATGTGGTTTTGCTTTTGTTAAAGTTTAGTAATCTACTGATGCCAGGTTCATTTTGCTTTAAAAGACGTATAACGTTTCATCGTTGTCTCAGCCCCCTCAGTTCAAGCTTGACCCCCGACTGGCCCGCATGTTGGGCATCCACACTCAGACCAGACCTGTCATCATTCAGGCCTTGTGGCAGTACGTCAAAACACACAAACTCCAAGATCCACATGAGCGCGAGTTCATTAACTGTGACAAATACCTCCAGCAAGTAAGTGGATACTTCTGTACAAATGATCTGCTTTTAAGGTTTCCATTAAGATCTTTAATCATGATCAGCATAAACTATAGCAGGTCAAGAGTCTCAGAGTGGTTCTGGTTCTTTTCTCCTTGTTGTTTACAGTCTGTCTCTCCTCCTGTGTCCTTGTATGGTTGTAGTTCTTGTCTGTGTCTGTCTGGTTTTCCAGGAATGCGTCCATAAGTTCTTTGCCAAAATAAAGGCGGCTGCAAAATATTCATTTGGTATTTTCTTCATGTGAAAAGATTGTTATAGATTAACTTTTATTCCAACTAAAACTATATAAGAAAATGATACATAGTAACGTAATATTTTGATATTTTTTATTCTCTGTACATACTTAACATCTTTTACATTTTGGACTCTCTTTTCCCACTATACTGTTCACGACGATGCAACGCTGAATTTCCCCACTGTGGGACAAATAAAGGATTATCTTATCATAAATACTTAGAAATTGTAAATATCATTTAAAGAAATTATCCAAATAGTAGACAGGATTAAAAAGTTTCTTTTCAAAGGAAAAACGTGAGGATTTATTCTTGAAGTAAACAGATTTGCTCCATACTTTTTGCATTGTTTAATTTTGTTCTGCACAACAGTTTCTATGATCTTAGAAGTAACTAAATGTTTTCAAATGAATGAAGTTTTTCCATTTTTCAGATTTTTGAAACTCAGAGGATGAAGTTTTCTGAAATCCCGCAGCGCTTGCATGCTCTGCTGATGCCTCCAGAACCCATCATCATCAACCATGTGATCAGGTATGTAGAGAGAGTCGCCCCTGAACCAGGCCTGGGCAATAAACTACCGTCATTCACTGCCGATAATTTTCCCATGGCCGTAAAAGCAATAAACTTAATTTGGCTGTTTTGCTTGTGTGCGCTGGTGGCTGGGGTTTCCATTCCCCTCCAAGACACTGCAGCAAGTGTGTGATCATGTGACTCCACCCATCCAATCAGAAGAAGCATAAGGAAGGAGGCGGATGAGCCTAATAAAGATGCTGCTAACAGCCTTAAACAAAATGACAAAAATGAATCCCACAGAGACGAGTGCGAGCAGAGATGAAGCTGCACACAGAAACAGAGTCGAATGTGCAGAGATACGTTGCCGAGCGCATGGTGTCGGTCGAGAGCAGGGCAGGCCGGTTTTGAGCGAGTGTTTGTGCGTTTAAACGATTTACACTCATCGCTCAGACTGGTAACTGCTAAAACTACAGCATATTACAGAAAAGTTACAATTAATGAAACCAGGGGGAGTTTTAAAAAGTCCCTATTTTCAAAATGAAGTTAAGTTTTAATTCCGTTAAACGTGACCTGTTTAAGTTAATCCAAAGTTTTGTTAAATAAACGAAACAAATTCCGAATAAGTTTTAGTAGATCTGCCACATTTTGTAATCTTCTCCATGATATTAGGAAAAAACACATTTCTCATATTATTGTTAAATAATGAGACCCTAATTATCATTTTCATTTTCCTCATTTAAAGTCTCCATAATGCTGCATGAACCTTAGCGTCTTTCACTAACATCTGTATAAGCTTCGGCCATGGAGGGCTCTGTGTGAGTCCATCCATCTGGCAAAATACATCATTGGCATGCTGAGCACGAATGCACGACCCTTGAAATATAATAGCTGACCAAATGTTACATCTAAACGCTGGTTTGGGTTCGGTGTAGATATTGATGTCGCTTTGACAACAGTGATTCATTTTATTGTGAAGCTAAAGAGACGCTTTGGGAGGTTTTTAAAATGTAATTGTTTGCACAAACACTTTTCAAACTGCCTTGAAACAAAATGATAAATCATAGTGGGAGAAAATCTAAAGAAGATCTGATGTAAGTGTTGTTTATAGAGGGTGAAACCCACACTTGTTGGATTGTATCTTTTTGTTTTGTTGTGCTGTTTTACGTGCCGTCTAACCCTGATACTCTGTCGTTTATCAGCGTGGATCCCAACGATCAGAAGAAGACGGCTTGTTATGACATCGATGTAGAGGTGGATGATACGCTGAAGACCCAGATGAACTCATTCCTGCTCTCCACAGCTAGTCAGCAGGAAATTGCAGGATTGGATAACAAGGTAGAGACCTCAGCCAAGTTGTTGAACAGCTTTGTGAGGGAATTTTCACGGTTTTTACTCTCTGGGTATTTTCCACCGTGTGAATAGTCACTCCTGAAGGATTTTAAAGTGTTTCTTCAATTTTTTGAAAACACAACCTCAGAAAACATCCAGAGTGTTTTTAGATAGAAAAGACCGAGCATCTGTTTTCAAAGATTCAGAGCTTTTCATTAATCTTTGTGAGAAGTTATATTTCCCAAGGCTGATTTGTTTCAAAGTAAAAACAAAGTGTAACTTTTTTTCCCTCCAGTCCAACATGTCTTTAGCTTTACTGTCAGTTCTGTACAAGTTTCTAAAGTTTTCCTGCTGAGACCAGCTCTATTCATATTTGCATGTTCATTTTGCTGCCTGCGTAGTATTCCTCCTGCTCGCCGTCATTACCTTGACGGTGAGGCCTGTAATCACACTGATAAAGCTCAAAGCTGTCCTGCTGAAGGGCGTCCCTCAGTGCAGACTTTGTTCTGATGGAGTTTAATAATTTAAATGTACAGGAAACTCCTCCACTGTTTAAGGGCATCACTGCTGATTTGTACAATTATTCTGCGTTTGGTGAGGATTGCTGATATATCCTCTGTTCCTTTGGGGCTCAGAACCCAAAGTCCCACAGCTCAGTCGTTCGGACTTTTCTTTGTATTTGCAGCTTCTTTTAACGACCTCCCTGAGACTTTTAGCTTTATATCTGCTGACATTTTGCCCTCATCCTCTCAGATACAGGAAACAAACCTGAGAAACATTCAGTCCCGTAATCACTTTGCTACTGAAGTTACACCAGATGTATGTTTTATTTTTTACAGATTTGTTATTTTTTAGTTTTTTAGAGTTTATGGCTTGCAGGAAAATCTTCTTTTTTTATATAAAGTCTTTAGCTCAATTGCAATCATGCCTCCCAGATGGTAGTGTTAACAACTAGTCAGAGAGAGGTCCATCGACCTATTTAGAGCTGTGGAAAAGGCCAGAACATTTTCACAGAACCTTTTAAAAGGCCAGTCATGGTGTCGCTTTTTTAATGAGGAATCCTTTTTTTTAAATACTGATGAAGTTAGCTCCTTTTATTAGATAATCACTGATTAGCTCTGATCAAATATGTGCAGTTATGATTACTCCAAAGTGATGAACCCTCTGCTGTCGAATTCCTCTCAGATCCATGAAACTATTGAGACGATCAACCAGCTGAAAACCCAGAGGGAGTTCATGTTGAGTTTTGCCAGGGATCCTCAGGGCTTTATCAACGACTGGCTTCAGTCCCAGTGCAGAGACTTCAAGGTGAGTTAGTCTGTTGTGACCTCGGACTACCTCTCTTATCTGTGGTTCAATGTTACAGCAAATAGTTTGTAATTTTAGCTGCAGAAATCCTCTGCGGTTATTTTCCACAGAGGACATGACGTATGATTGAATTCTTAAAAAATATTTCTCACATCTGAGGCTTCAACTCTAGATATTGGTTATAATGTCAGTTTTTCAGATGAGCCCAGGCTGAGTAAGCCCTTCTGTGCGATTCAGAGTGAATTCCCCTCGGGTTAAAAAAGATGAAAGCGCAGCACTGCCCGTCTGTGCACAGAGAATACATCAGAATGCATCGCAGAAGTAGAGTAGCATGACTCATCGTTTTTCACCAACTACTGATGTTTTTGTTGACAGATCAGCCTGTGTTTTTATTGGTCTTCAGATATGATTTATTTCCCTGTTTCTATATGCGACACCCAAAACCTCCAAGTTCACGAAGGAGCTTGTAGAGGCCAGACACAATTTAAAATCCCAATTACTTGGAATACAGTATCCTAGTCCAATAATTTATATTCTGTTTTCTTTTATCTCCTGATACATTTTACATGTACAAGATCATTGTTTTATGTTTCATGCAGCAGAGTTCAGGTTATCTGCATAGTTTTAGATGAGGAGCTGCTGTGGCATGTCTGTCTCATTCATAATTCCCTCGGACTCATTTGCTCCTGCCTGGTATAGTCGGTCGATAGAAATAATCAAATGAATTCAATATTTTTAGCTCATTATCTGTATGAGCTGGTTGCAATCAGACACTCTGAACCCTCATGTTAATCACGTGTGAAGGGAGTGAAATCTGTGCTGCTTTAAAAGGTATTGATTGTAGCTTCACTTGAAAAAGCTGATTATGTTTGCTCTCTGCTTCATGTCAGTGTTTTTACTCTATTTGAATAAAGTAGTGTATCAATGTGTGTTTAGATCAGTTATCATGGAGCAGGGGAGCATGGTATGAAATAAAGAGCCTCGAAGGTCAAGGTTTTAAATGATGATGTTTAATTATATTAAGATGTTTGCATAGGTTTCAGTTACTGAAGTGGATGTTTGTAACACAGAAGGGTGGTTCCAACTGAAAATGATCTAAAACACATCTGTGGATGCCTGCTGGTCTTCTGACCCGCTGGTCCACCTCTGAACGTCTTGTTTGCTCAGATAAATCTTTAAATTCCAACAAATCCGGTCCTGGTTGCTCTGTGGTCCCGTCTAACTCATGCTTTCAACAACTGCAGTCCCTGTTGAGACGGTGCTCAGTAATATTTTCTCCTCTACAGACCATGACGGATGTTGTGGGAAACCCAGAAGAAGAGCGGAGAGCAGAGTTTTACTATCAGCCGTGGGCTCAGGAGGCAGTGTGTCGCTACTTCTACTCCAAGGTATTGTTTAGTTTTGGTTTTTAAACACTTTTCACCATTTTCTTTCTTTGTATTTCTTTCTACTTCTACCTAAAAGACTGAAAGAGTTCTTAATACTGTTGAAAATGTTTGGGTTTTTTTGCCATAAATATGTAAAGCATTTGTCTTGATACCTTTTTGTAATTGGTTACTAATGGCCATCGGGGGGGTTTAATTAAATAACTCCTGAAAATTCTTGTCTAATTTGATCCATATGTGCTGAAGTTAAGAGTAATGTGCAGCAAGTTTTGAGGTTAGAAAAAGAATACATGACCTTTTATTTTTTAACTCGTTATCTAAAAGTAAGCCCTGCTTATTGCTGAAGTAGTTTGAGAACATATATTACTGCTGATCAGCTGCACTATCCTTTATTTTTCTTTCCTCTGGAGCATCTTGATCCGTGTGATTAGTGATGTGTGTGAGCATCTGGTGCTATGAAAACTGCTGGATCATTTTCCATTAGCATTACATCACTTTAAAAATATTACCAAACAATTGCTGCTCTCCGGTCCTTAGCCATTTACATATTGCACATCACACATATGATTACGTTGTATATCCTGCAGCTTCAATACTGATTTTTACATTCTGCTTTTCAAAGCAACCACATTTCCATTTTTGACATCTTGATACGAACCTCTAGTGTGATGACTGGTCATTGACAATTAGAAAAATCTGAATGTCAGCCTGCCTCTCATTTAGTCTGTTGTCTGTTTATAATGTTTCTTTTTATAATGATTTCTCCTGATGAACATATTGTCTCAATGAAAACACATTTCAGGTCCAGCAGCGGCGACAGGAGCTGGAGCAGGCGCTTGGAATCAGGAACACTTGAGGAGGTTTTCCCTGCTAAATGTACCGCGGGGATGAAGATGGAGGGAGATGTTCCGTTGGAGTTGGTTAATGTGTGTGCTGGGTGTTTGAACTGAAGTCCCTGTATTTTTCACAAAAAAAAACAAAGAAACAAAAAAAACTTTGAGAGAATGGATATCAAATGACTTAACTGTTAAATAGGATGTCACTTTTTCTTTTTCTCCACGCAGATTAACAACAATTAGGTTGGTTTCTGTTTTAGATCTATGTATTTTTTATTCATGCCACATTTCCTTCAGCTGCTTGGCTAGTTTAAACACATTTCTTTTATTTTAGTACACTGACACAAATGCAGAGATGTTAGATTGTCCTTGGAAACGTTAAATGTAAGCTTTCCCTGGAACAACAAACGTTGAGCCTGCTGTTGCTCTTTTGTTCTATTGTGTTAAGACTAAAGTGACATTTGCGCTCCTAACCAGCCTTCAGGTGCTCGCCTGTGGAGGTAAATATTGATTGTGATTGTGTTTGTGATCAGTTGGGCTTCTTTGCTACATATTGACTGTTTGTGCCACTTGGATTTAGCTGTTGGTTTGTTTTGACAGCCCCACAGTCTCTATGTTTGGCTGTTTTCAGCTCAGTGAGTCATGAACATACACTGCTGCAGCACAGTGTTTTGTTTT
>JAUZNJ010081822.1:10824-25888 GCA_034780135.1 Jordanella pulchra | reverse complement strand
TTTTGTTTTTTCTTAATGTTTCCATTTGATATGAAGTTTAGTCCTTTTTGTTGCTATTAGTGATCTTTGTTTTAAAAAAATATGTATTACATCCATACTTGTCTTGTTAGGTAGTGATGATCATAAAAGTAGCTAGTACTGGTAACTCTAGTCTATATAGTTTTGTAAATACTGAGCAAAAATAAAAACTTCAGAAGGATTTGAAGCTAACCTCTATCTTTGTCTTAAGTTTTTTGTCTACTCTGATTGTTGCCACGGTATTTATATTGATCAAGCAGTGATTCATTGTTCATTGGGCGCTCACATTTAATGAACCACCTCTGTACAGCTTTCAGAATGAGTGTCTTTTAAAGTGGTAAATTCAGACTTCTGCCTAATTAACTTTTACATATTTTCATTAAAGTTAAGAGCGACCGTGGCACAGGGTGATGAGAAGCAGTCCTGCTGCTTCCTACAGAGGACCTGTCAAAAGTGGTGACTTTCCCCGGAGCAGGTTAAGCAGAATGGCAGAAAGAATTTGGGTTTTATTAACTCGAAGAATACACTAATGTGGGTTTGGGGTTGCGTGAGAGTTGTACAACGTCTGGGATGTAAAACACTGAGTGGACTGTAGAGTTATGTGAATTTGCAGACTTTTTTTTCATGGACCAAACCTATTTTCTGTATGTCCCCATGTTATAATAAATGATACATAAAAAGTCTGTGTCTCTTCTCTTTTTAAACAATCTGTTTGGGTCAAGTGGAGATTAAAATTAAATTTCTTATCACTTCATCTTTTTCTTTGACAGCCATGGATTTAATGATGGGGGGGGGATTTAAATTGTGTCATAAAAATAAAACTGAAACCAATTTATCGGCATGTTTTGATCTGTTTATATGTAAAGTTGTTTTTCTGCATAAAAAACAGACTTGTTTTGGAGTTGAACTGCTGCTTCTAACTCACTTTTTTGTTTTTTGGGCTATGACTGCTCTGTTCTGTACAATCGGTTTACCTGGTTTAGGCCAGCCTGTTGATTTCATGCTTAGGAAAGATAAAGTTGGGTCCATAATGATCAGGCCTAAAACTCTGAGGGATGCATCATCCTTCAGCTGATCTACTGTATGTGGTCCTGCTTGAATATCTCAGATCTGAGGCAGGAGGCTTTAAAAAATGCAACAAAAAAAGGAATTAAAATAAATTATTGAAAGTAAAAGTGAGATTTTAACTTTTATATGATAAAATTTATATTTTTACTGATCTTTCTGCAGCTCATGGTATAAGCTCTAAAATGTTCTTTTTCTTCAACTGCCAGCATAAAGAACTTGATTGTGTTTTTTAATTTGATAATCATAGGAATTCTTCCTCAATCTTGATACTGATGAACTAATAGACATCCTGCATCCTAAAAACTCGGAAGAGCTACGATCGTTTGCTTACCCTATAGTTTAAAGTGTAATTGTCCAGATGAACATTTTTATTTTTCTTAATAGGGTGAAGGAAATGTTTTAAATAAAGTGTAGAAGAATGAAAAGTTGAAGGATTAAAAGTAATTCATTGATTTGGTTCAAAACTTTTCCTTGTTTCTGTGATTAGCAATAAACTAAGTCACTTTCTGTTTCAATCACATCTGAGATGTCGTCACCGTTCTGGAGATCATCAAATGCATTAAAGCCTTTGTGTGTAAATTAAATGGGCTGTTCTACATCTTAGATTGCTGCTGCTCCTCCTGTGTGGATCTGAGAAGCAGCAGATCAAACCAACCATGAGGAGAGGGTGTGTCTGAGCCTCAGCTGTGGGACTGTGTTGTAAATCCAATCTGCTCCAGTGCTCCGTTCGCCCTCCCAGCAGCAGCTGCAGCTCTCTCTCTCTCTGTGGGAACCCAAACATATGATGAGTGCGCCAAAGAAAGTCTGTGTGATCGGCTCTGGTAACTGGTGAGTGGGAGCTTTCAGTGTTACTTTAGTGCAAAATGTAAAGTTTAAAAAAGGGCAGAAGAAAAGCTTCAGCACACACTGAGACTTTTGGTGAATAAACACTAAAACTAGGACAACTTGTGCAACTTTAAGGGCAGATAAATGATTAATAAAGTCCTTAAACTCACCTGCAAATTTTTAAAGGTTGCAGACTGAATGTTTCCTGAGAGACTGTCAGTGACTCAAAGACTCCTCAACTATAAAATCTTTATTAAAGAAGTCACTTTATTAGTCTGCGGGGCCTGTGCTGAATCAGCCTTCCAGCACCGTTGATGTCCCTCAGCCTGTGTGACATTTAGTCAATGCTGGATGCAACCTCTGTACCTACGTCTTCATTACAGTCAACTCTAAAGTCAAAATGTCTCACATACTTGCATCTTTACAGCTTGATGCCATTTTTCCAAGTCTAACCCAGGTGTTCATGTCAGAAACTTTAACTTATGCAGCAGTTAACTTGATCTAAACCTGAGAACGATGAATAATAGCATTGACATTATTAGCCCCTCTGTCAACAATTTATATGGTCTTTTTGGGGTGTTTGCTTGTTTGAAAATTATGTTAAAACGTTGAAATCTATTCATATTTAAACAAAGCTTTCAATTCATTTTCTTTTAAAAAATCTCCCAACTTTAAATCAGTTGAGCTTATTTGTTCATAGTTTTTATTATGATTACACAGAGCAAACTAAAGAGGTATTAATAGCAGTCAATTATTTATAGCTTGTTCCATTCTTTGTCAAATATGTGTTTATGGTGAACAAATTGCTTGCTGTAATTGTGATTTTCCATGAAGATAGTGAAATAATGACTAACTAACGGTAATGACTAACTAAAGAGGACTTATTATTTCTATGAATGGGTTGCTAGCTATCCAAAGCTAACTTAATTCCCTAAAAAAATGTCCTTGGTTCTGTAATGTAGGATCTGTTGTTCTGTTTTAATGTATAATAGAGTTGCATCGTTCATCAACTCCTGATGAAAGTGGTACATTTAAAAGCCAGATAGGGGCTCCTATTGTTTCCGAAGAACAAAGTCCGCGTCGTGTGCTGCGATTAAAACAAACAGTAACAACTGCTTCAGCAGAGAAACACCACATGTTGCAGAAGAAACATGCATGTGTAGTTTGACCCACTGTCATTTAATATGACAGTTTATATTTTAACAATTTCATTTTTCTTCTTCACTTTTTAAATATTAATCAATTTTTCTACTCTTTGAATTATTTGCAAATGATTTTGAAAGCCAGTTTTGAACAGATAGGAAACAGAAGACAAGCTCCTCACTATTTACAAATAAAAATCAATATAAAGCTTTGTAAATCAAACCAATTTCTTTTCAATATTGAATGAAAACTTACAATGTTAGAGGTGCAATAAAATACATTCTTATGTCCCCAGGGGCTCTGCCATTGCTAAGATCGTTGGAGCCAACGCGGCCAAATATGACAAGTTTGACACCACGGTGAACATGTGGGTGTTTGAGGAGATGGTGAACGGCCGGAAACTTTCAGAAATCATCAACACGGACCATGAGAATGTGAAGTACCTACCTGGGCACAAGCTGCCCCCCAATGTGGTGAGCGTGACATCAGGATGGCCGCTTTGTCTCCATGTTACTCTTTCTGTAACAGTCAGGAGGACTGATGGTTCTGTCTTTGGCTGAAATCTCTTCTCTTTACCAGGTAGCCGTTCCAGACTTGGCCGAGTCTGTGAAGGGAGCCGATATCCTGATTTTTGTGGTTCCTCACCAGTTCATTTCAAAAGTGTGCGAAACCATCAAAGATCACATAAAAAAGGATACGATTGGAATGTCTCTCATCAAGGTCTGTCAAAGTCAAAAGCAATGAAGCAAAACTTTTCAGACTGAAATTCTAATACGCTTTTTTTCCACAGTTTTCTGAGTTTTTATGCTTATTTCTGATTCTTTTCTGATTTCTAAAGTGGTTATTCCAATTAAAGTAAAACACCGAATATGATTTTTTTTCCAAGAGCTTTTAACCTTTAGGGTTTGGAGAATGCAATGAAACAAAAGCTATTTACTTATTTAGGCCAATAAGTGCTTTTTCTCTTTTAATAAGGAAAGTAATAACTCATGTTTCTTCATTTCACCTCTCCGAGTCCTCTCTGAGTAAACTCAGTCAAGAGACAAACCTTCTTGCCATGATGAAAGCATCTATTGTTCTTATTTTGGCTTCAGGGTGTAGATGCAGGACCAGAGGGTCTGAAGCTCATCTCTGAGGTCATCCGGGGGAAACTGGGCATCATCATGACAGTCCTCATGGGTGCAAACATCGCCAATGAGGTTGCTGATGAGAAGTTCTGTGAAACAACTATTGGTACTGAATTTACCGTTTTAAATAAGCCGGGGGGGATGCAATCGTTTTAATCATGCTCTGTTCATGATGTATATTGTTTTGCATGAATTAAAATCCTGTTATCACAGGGCAAAACATTTTTAAAGTAATTCTTTTCCCCTAGATGCTCCTAAACCCCTGCATATCTGCATCAGTGTGGTTATGCAAACATTTGTTAGTTTGATATTTTTAACCTGATCTGAATAAAGATTGTTGCTGAAGCTCCACCTGTAACGTATCTGACTATGTTGTCCGTTTTATCTCAGGCTGCAAAGACAAAGCTTATGGACCACTGCTGAAGGAACTGATGCAAACCACCAACTTCCGCGTGACTGTGGTGGAAGAGTCTGATGTGGTGGAGATCTGCGGGGCACTCAAGGTTAATCCACTGCTTCAAACTAAATGTACATTGTTATAACGGGTTGATGAGCAACAGACACAGAGGAAATAAATAAGAGAGAAGCAGCTGGCTCAGGGTGGCTAAAGGATGCAGGAGATGTTTTCTCAATCTCTTACTGGCTATTTTGCTTTAAATTATCCTCGCAGAACATTGTGGCAGTGGGAGCAGGCTTCTGCGACGGCCTTGGATTCGGCGACAACACCAAAGCCGCGGTGATCCGTCTCGGCCTAATGGAGATGATTGCCTTCGCCAAGGTCTTCTGCACAGATTGTCCCGTCTCCCCTGCCACCTTCCTGGAGAGCTGCGGCGTGGCTGACCTCATCACCACCTGCTATGGAGGGCGCAATCGAAAGATTGGAGAAGCGTTTGCAAAGACGGGGAAAGTAAGGAGCACCTTTCATCTGCCTCAGACATTTCTCTCTGATGCAAATACAAGTAACTTAAAAGGGTACGCGTTTCCGTTCAGAGCATCGAGCAGTTGGAGACTGAGCTGCTGAACGGGCAGAAGCTTCAAGGTCCAGCTACAGCCAGTGAAGTCCATGTAGTCTTGAAGCAGAAGAACATGGTGGACAAGTAAGTTTCTCCCATACCTTATTTAGAGGATCAGTCTGATAAAGTATTTGTGCAAAATCACAGAGGAATTCAGGATTCTATCATTTTTTTTAAGTTGGGAGTCTAGTTACAAAGGGGCTGATTTATTACTTTAAAATGAAAATGCACAATGTAACAGACAGAACACTGTAATATATGTCTTTATAGTAATGTTTATTGCATAAAGAGGATATATTATTTGTTTAAGAAGGAAATATTTGGCTCTAAACTTCTATCATTTGTATTTATTCTCACTATTTGCTGCAATAGACGATAAATAATAGGTATACATTTTGTTACAATATGATATGACTTAGCCCCGTTTCTTTAGCTCATATTGTGAAGTAACATATCTTTAAAAATCAGGAGTAGTGCTAAAATTTTTGCACATTAACTGCAATCTATTGTCTTAGAAGTCCATCAAACTTAGTCACTTGAATTTAAAAACATATTTTCTTCTTTTCTATCACTTTCCCCATACAGGTTTCCTCTTTTCACTGCTGTTTATCAGATCTGCTTCAATGGCCACCCAGTCACAGAGTTCATCAAGTGTTTGCAAAACCACCCTGAGCACTTTTGAGTGACTCAAATAAGATTCATGGATGGACTGAAGCCGGGAAAAACTTATTAGAGCTACTGTACACCCAGGTTAATAGGAGGGACAGTTTTTATGAATTTTGGTCTGTTTCAGACTTTCTTGAAGTAATCACTTTTGGTCTGTACTAGATACTAAAAAAAAGAGGTAAATTGACTTCATGGCCCTTTGTTTACCTGAGCTGGCGACAGAAACACATTTTCTGTTTCTAAACTGACGGTTCAATTATTGTAAAGGATTTTAGTCTTAAATCTTTTGAAAATTTGTCTTAATTTGGATAAAAACTATAACCAAAGTCTTATAAAATGTTACGAATGTGCCTTTTCATTCATAGGTCTCTTATGACAAGCAAAGCACTGGAAGAAAAAACCACTCCAATAATTTTTTTTTTCATTAAGATTTAATGAAAGTGTCCCAAAGTTTTACATAATGTATTTTAGAATAAATAATTTTAATCTTTATAAGTCTGTGTCTGTTAGTGTAGCGTGTTTCTGCCTGCATGATGCACTCATAAACACTGAAAGAGTGGCCTCACTGTAACCGGACCTGAGAGCAGCCTGGCTGCCACTCTAAACTCTTCACCTTTACCATTTTCTACAGCCCTAAGATCAGCCCTTCGTTAAATGAGTCCTCGGTCCCTCAGTCCTCATAGATAACTTTCTGTACTCTTCACTTTTCCAGCCCTGAAAACCTTCTTGCCTTCAGTATTTCAACAGTAATTCCTGGAGGTTGCAGTATCCTTCTATCTACACAAATCATTTGGCGCTGGCAGCTCATTTCCTCCGGCCTTGAAAGTAAAACTTCACTAAACCTGCGCTGCAAGGATCCCGTTTCACACATTGGGGGGAATTCTTTCACTGAGCATGATTTGTGTTTTTATATCCATTCAATAATCTTGTTTCTTTTGTGCTCACTATGTAGGAAGAATCAGTTGTAACATGGACTCTCAGTACAACTCCTCAAATAGTTATTGAGCCAAGTGCCCTGTGAGATCTCTAATAATACCACAACCCAAAGGAGTAAATGTTCATCTATAATTAGAAAGCAGACAGCAATGCATCTGCGTGCCTTATTCTCACTTAACAACACAAATAAAGAAAGGCGCATTGAAAGACAAGATTTCACTCAAAAAAAAATATATATATATATATATATTTATATATATATATATAAGCGTATGTGAGGTTGTTATAAAACATACCAATTTACCGCGACACTTTGGCGGGAAAATGTACATTTCTTTATTGCAAGTTGAGGCGTTACGAAACATGTGATACCAATTTCTGGTTGTAATTCACTTCTTGACCGCTTGGGGGTGCAATCACATCAATTATTGTCTCGTCCCTCATCATTATCTTTTCATGAATTTGATACATTTCCTGCCATAATATCGTTATCATGTGGGCCAAAAAGCAGCGGCTGCTAAGAAACGTTGGATCAGTTGAAAACACAAAATAATGACAACAGCCCTGCAGTGAGCTGAGAAGGAATCCATGTGCTGCACCCATCCCTTCAGAGGAGAGGCGGGACTCCCCTCACTTCCTCGATTCTAGTCCTGATCTCAGGGCGGCAGCCAAGAGCCGGAAAGTTAGCAGCAAACATCAGAGACACAGCGGAAACTGAAAAATAGAGTTTTATCTGGAAGACGTGTGTGTGTGGGGTG
Organism: Jordanella pulchra; assembly: GCA_034780135.1. Lineage (NCBI taxonomy): Eukaryota > Metazoa > Chordata > Actinopteri > Cyprinodontiformes > Cyprinodontidae > Jordanella > Jordanella pulchra. Next base: position 18,334 of record JAUZNJ010081822.1, on the reverse strand, counting down.
GGGGGTAAAAGGTGGTTAAAAATGAACTAAAAGGAGAAAATTCACAGAACAAAACAACCATCTAATTTGCAACTACTGTTTTTGGTGTGTTCTTTTCAGAGTCTCACCTCTTTGTAATATAACACCTAAGAGGAATTTGAATTTCCCCCATCCCTAAATAAAGCCTGTCAACCACAAAGTCACCACTGATTTCTGATTAATATTATCCTTGTTTTTACAAATTACACTTACCACAAACAGTTCTAACACCGATAGTATGACAGACTGCCATACAATCCAGAATGTTTTTATAAAATCATTTTTGATGAATCAATAATAGCACATGGAATCCAGTGTTTTTGGAAGACAAAACCTTTAAATAACTCGTCTTGTTTCAGTTCTATTTCACCAGTGTTTTAAGTCGCTGGATGTTTTGTTTCTATCTTTTATTTATTTAGCTCATGTTTAGCTCTTTTGCTAACCGTTAGGATTTAGATTTTTTTCTTTCTTTTCATTTGGGCTTGTTGTATCTGCATATGTTATGTTTAAACATAAAAATTATGGTAGAGTTGGGAGGAAGACGTCAAATTTAAATGATCCTGCTTTCATAAATCTATATAAAATTGGAATTATCCATACAGATGCGCTTGTGTATAAATGCTGTAAGTGTCTACTTATTAATTATGCCTACTAATCTATCAAACTAACATGATGTACCACATTTACAAAACGTACATTATACTCTGAAACAATGAATAAAAAAAATCAAACAAAGTTAAAGGTAGACTAATCATTAGAGTTCCACGATTTTATTTTCTGTTGGGGGCCTGTGGGGTCCAGGGCCCCCAAACAGCATCTTAGTTTGATTGTTCGATTAAAGGTCTGCAAACATGATGACTCCTCTATTAATACAGGCTAAGAATGAGAAATAAGCTCACTAATTGTTTTAAATATGGTATGATAACAAATACCATCCTTAGAAGCTTTCGCAGGTTTCTTAAAGAATTTTTGAATTTAGCTTTCATAATTGAGTGATATTAAAAATATCAGAAATATGTTTTAAGGTGTATTTTTTTTCTTAGAAATTTCATCCTTTTTTTCTTTATTTTCCTATACATCAAATAATATCCCATTAAAGAAAATCCATACTTTTTTTATGACACGTTCTATGTTTTCCTTTGCTTTAAAACATAAACGTTTAATTTTTATTTCGCTGGATTAGGGACAACAAAGGCTCTTTGAATTTCAAAGGTTACAGATCACTGCTAAAGCATCTGACCTGATTTATTTACTCGGAACTTATCAAGACAAAGGTTTAAACAACATTTAATCTTCACAAATCGAGAAAAGGGGTGTTTGTAACGTAACGTCCTTGGAGCGCCGCCATCTTGATTTGAAACGCCTCACCGGAAGTTTGAGCGCGCAGCGGGAAGCTTGACGTTGCGGTAAAGTTGAGAGTGGCGAGTCTAACAAGTGGTGCTGGGAGGGAAGTAGAGGCGCCCATCAAACCCAACGTGCCTTCTCCTTCAGTTGAATAGTCACTTTCCTCCGCGCATCCGGGGACGGGAAGGCGGCGAAACATGGCTGCTCTATCAGCCTGGTTCTGGAACGAGAGGTTCTGGCTGCCGCACAACGTAACCTGGGCGGATCTGGCGGACCCCGCTCCCGGGGTGGAGTATCCCAAACCTGGACACTTGTTGGCTGCGTTACCGCTGGCTCTGGGGATCTTCGTTGTCAGGATACTCTTCGAAAGGTTCGTATTTTCAGCACACGAGTTGTTGTAGTGAAAGTGAAGCTGTTCTGGTGAACGTTTATATCCATCACCAGATGGATGGACTAGCTAACCATGCGGGATGAAAATGTCAATTTCTGTTAAACAACAGATTCAAGTATTTTCTCACATCGCACACCATTTATTTCCTCTCTCTCAAAACTATTTTCTCAATCCACATTTCTAAAAAAAAACCACTATTTCCGTCAGAAAGTCATGTTCGGTTAGCAATAAAAGTAACAAAGCTTTGCTAACACGGTACTTCAGAAGATATGATCAATATTCTGTTCAATCCGTCTGTTTCTGTCTCTAGTTCATTTCTTTCTGATCCACAGCCTTGTAGGAAGTGCTACCACAGACCCACGAGTTTACAGCATCTGTGGAATCACACGTCTTATGACACAGCCTGCTATTAATGATTAGGATCAGGGTGTTTAGGAATATATATGTTTATTCTTTTGAATTCATCTCTCACTCTCACCACCATTCTCCACATATTTGAACAGCAGCCAGCTGAAAAGTTTGCAGAACAACTGATAACCTGGAGGCTTTCTTTAGTGTCAAACCAAAGCAGTGGATTCTTTCATGTGTCGCCACAACTGAGATAATCTCAACTATTTTATTGCTGGCTTAACCCCTTGTTTTAAAGAGCAGGCCAGGTTTATTCATTCAGTTTATTAATTTAATATAAATAAGAAACAACATTTTCCATACTTGGACAATGGCTTAAATCTTCCAATGTTTTGTTAATATATCTAGTGTCAAAATTGAAAGAGCAATATCTTATCAGAGATCACCTTCAGAACATCAAATACAATGGTGTCGATTTTTGGGGTAAAACGATGACCAGTGAAGAGGACACCTACTAACAGAAGATCAAACATTGAATGACCAGGATGAGGTTCCACCGCAGACATGCTGCTTATCTCCTCAGTCCTGATAGGCATTTCTTTAAAGCTCTATAGTGCACTTTTCTTCCACATCATCTTTTTTATTATTGTGTTCAGGGTTAGATAAGCTTTCATCGTATCCAGATCCTCGACTAGATGCTATTATTTCTCAAATCATCATAATCTGAATGATAATCATACACTGTAGTAAATGTTGGATTTAGTAGTTGGATATTTTTTTATGACAATCAAAGGTTGAGTCTTTTGGCCCGTAATGTTGAAATATTTGTTCTTCTCTCTCATGTTTATTACTAGGTAGTTATAATTATAATATTATTCTTTATAATCCTTTAAAGGGCTTTTAATCGCATTGATTTTACATTTTTCTTCTGTTATGTGACATTTGAGTGATTTTTCATTCTGATCTTGGACTTAATTTGTTCTAAAATCCCTCAGGGAAATCTATGAAACATATAGCAGTTTGACAAAAATATGAATTGTATTATTATTATTTGATTGAAATTGTGAAAAGAAATGTGGTCTAATTGTAGGCGGTAAATGTGGGTGGCAGCTTTGAAGCGTTTTTTCTGCTGTAAATTTTTTTTTTATATATCTTTAACCTGAAACTTTTATGTTTGTCCTCCACCTGCTTTGGTTTTTGAGAACTGAATAACTGTTTGTCACACCGCTCTTAAAAAGAGGACAAAGTCTGGTCCAAAGAATGCATCATAATGGACCAAATTAAGAAGAAAAACACAGTAGCCCACAGGGCTCTTTCACGCTTAGCCAAAGTTTTTATTTGTTGGCATCTCTGTAATAAATTTGATCTCATATAAGGTCTTAATTTCATTTAATCTTTTGCTGGATATGTTTCCACTTTATTTGCTAAATTAGCAGACCTGATCTTCATCAGATCTTAAAGCATTAATCATTAGACCAAATGTTGGAGATATTCCGTTTTTTTTCCTTTTCCTTCCTTTGTTTCTGTGTGTTTAATTTGAAGGGGAAGTAAATATTTATTTGTTTTTCACAGGAAGCCATTTCAATTTGCTATCCCGTCTTTCATTGACATTATATTTAATATGCAGCAGTGGTGGTTTTAAAATTACTGCTCTGAAGAAATGAAAAGAGACAGAACAAACCTTAACCCACCCCAGGGGCTGCTGTAAATATTAAAAGATGTGCCCCTGTCTGCATGTATACAGAGTATACCAAATATAACAACCTTTGAGGAGTTGTTAAACAGAAGAGTGTGGTTTATTTATGCTTATTTCTGTGGGTTTTAGCTCCTGTTCCCATCCTGTAACTGCACACATTTGAAAGCAGGTAACTGTATTTGTTAAGGATATTATTTTGAAATAAAATTTGTTATTCTTCATGGATGTTTCTACGTACATATTTTATTATGACATATTTTTGCTGCCTGCGCAGACATCTTGGTTTACATATAGTAAATAGGTCCTTAGACGGAGAGAAAACATACAAATAGTGAAAAAAAGTGAGTCATTGATTCATGCGTGTTTGGTCTGAGGGATTGCTGACGAGTCAATGAGTCCATGCAATCAGCTGGTTTTAATTAGAAAACTTTTACCTGATCAGACTGTGATCTGATTGAATTGTTTTTGTAAAGATGTTAACATATGTTGTGAATTGGCTCAATATAAATAAACTGAACTGAATTGATTTTGATGGATAAATGAATATTCCTCTTAAAACATAGAAGGCTGTTAAAAGCCATCTTATTAAATCTTATAGTTAGTGAATAAAGCAATAAACCAATGTTAGCCGTTAAAGCTTGTGTGGCCTTTGATTCAGTAGGTTCATATATAGTTTGATTTCCACCTAAAGTTGAAAATGTGGAATTAAAGCTGATCCTTATACAAGTGGTAATAGAAGCGAACAATCGCAAAGGGTTCTTCCCCTAGTTTTCGGTTCCTGTTTTTAACTCATCCTAAAATCCACCTTTTGTATTTAAACCGTATAATTTGAGCCAATGAGATGCTTTCTTTAATCTTACAGTTATGGCTGTGCAGCATGGAAAATGCATCACCATATAAGCCTTTCATATCACTCAGTATGGATAATTATTTATTAGGTTGTCGTATGTACGGGTTGAGATAAGGTCGGACTAAAGGTCGGCTTTAGAATATAATTCTATTTGAAGGTAACCTTTAACCTTTAAAGAGACGTCAGTCCTACCACCACACTTACTGAGTTTGGTCTTGAGAGGTTTTCTCTGCCTGTATCTCCCAGAATGCCTTCTGGTTCTGGATCGCAGTGTTGAATAAATAAATTATAGACCATTTTAATGGTCACATGTTCTATTGATATTTGATATCTGTGTCTATGGCAGCACAGAGTACAAAATAAAAATTTGCGGAAAACATTTTATGCTAGCTTTAGGTGGCTTTTGCCTTTTGTGTTATTGCTCAAGACACTTTTTTCAAATTAGCTATAATGTAGCAAACATTTACCTGACATGTCTGTGTTTTCCTTCCAGTACTGTCTGACATGTTAACATGAAAACAACTTCCCTGATAGCAGCATATTGATTAAAACTTTCCTCTTTTACTGATCTGTGATCCGGGCTAGATTGCAGCCTTTACTTCCCGTTTTAACAGCCATGCGTAGGGAACCAACGTAAGCGAAGACGTATGACGACATTACACTTTGGGTTGCTTTGTTAATTTGATTCAAACCAAATGGAAACACACAAAAAAAGCATTTTCTCTTTTTCAAACTTGGAAATTTGCTTAAAATCTTCCTTTCAGTTGAAAGACGTCCTTACTGTAGTAAGGTTTAGCTTGGCTAAGCTAACTCCTTTCCAAATCCTTGGGGTTGTTCTTATATGGGGCGAGTTTCTCTTTAAACACAACAGTATTGTGACAACAAATGAAAACGTACTTTATGAAGCCCTCTGCTATTAGAACATGTATAGAGAAATCTCAAGAAACCACCAGAGTTTCTCAGTGATACTTAATACAACTAGTAGAGCAGACTGATGGTTCAGGTTTTTAAACATGGCTCCTATGAATGGTTCAGTTTGATCCCAGAACAGGTAGCCCCAAGTTAGCTGTTCGTTACACGTTTCAATCCAGATATGCTCAAAACTAATGTAAAAATCAAGAAGTGATGATAAAATAGAGGTGTGAAAAGACAGTGATGTTTCAATGTTTAGTGAGACGCCCTTGGCTCTGAGCCATTTGTCTCAGGTTCCACAGCTGCCTGTCTCTCTTTTAATGGGAGGGTTTGTTCAAAAAGAGCGTGGCTTGATGCAGGAGGATGTTATCAGAGAGTGATCACTCTCTGTCATTGTCCCACACCTCAGCGAGCCAACCGACTCATTCATTCATTTATTTATCAGGGGAAATGCATCACAGCTCGGCTTGAGTTCCTATTTGATCCAGAGCATGCGTACCAGACGCAGCACTCGCACGCAGCGGTGTTAAACCAGTTCTGAACCTCTGCTTTAGGAAGCTAAAGTGACAGTTTTAAACACAGCGGTAATTGTTCTTCTCTGGTCCACCCAGCATCAACTATGCACATAAATCTGATTGCTATCAGTGTGTCTGTCAAAGTGAATCTTTCACTGTCTGGAAAAAACACGCGCGGCTCCACCTTCTTCAATATCTGCATAGTTAGATGTTACCTTTGAGATGTTTAAGGGAGTCGTATACATTTGCAGTCCCTCTGAAACACTCTATAAAATCATGTGTAATCATTTTAAGGTGAAAGAAATGTTATAAGCATGATTTTGAAGATAACAAAACGACGAAGAGAAACAGAAATACCTTAAAATGGTTTAATAAAGCTAAATATATAACAGCAGTGTACGTAGAATAAAAATTGTAAAGGAATACAACTTAAAAAAATACTGCTTTTAATGGTACACACAAACTCCTTCCAGCTGCAGCTTTTTTCTCCAGTGCCACCATGAAGCAGCGATTTAAATACTTTTATCTTGAGACAGAAAGAATGAACCGATCCAAACAGGAACTCACTGTTTTTGTTGTTGTTTAGTTTTTTTGTTCTTTAAACAGCTGAACTAGAACCTTTTTTTTTAAAGTGCGTTTACAGGCCGCTCCGTCTGTTACGGATTTGATTTTAACACAACAAATACAAAATTAAATAAACAATAACAACAAAAATGAAGATTATCTCCTCCAGTAAAATTGTGTGCTTTCCATTGAAAAAAAAAAAAAAAAAAATCTCCGTCCCAGTTTTCAATCCGTTCAATTTTGCACATTCAGATAAAGAAATGAATAACGATCAAAACACTATAATGTTTCATAACAGTCAGAACAACTGGAAAATAGGAAACTATTCCTGCTGGATGAAACCTTTACATTTTTGACAAGAAGATCAGTATGTTTATCATATTGAGTTGTAGCAGTGTCCACAGGTGGTTAACATTATTACCAGCGGTGCTGAGGATGCACTCTGATTGGATGCTTTTCTTTGCCCACAAAGTCACCTGCACAAATATGCCGCCGGTCGCCATTTGTTTGACGACTATTGATTGATTATAGCCCAACACACTAGAACGTGTAGAGAATTCCCCAATTTCACCCTTAAACATTATAAATGTTATTGTTCACCTTAAGGTGTAAAAAGTCACCCAACCTTTTCAGGATTTTATTAGGGTGTGTCTAAAAGCGCGGCTTCTTCTCATCACGCAGCTTCATGCAGCATAGGCCCCGCCCACTGGCTGCCTCGGCAGTATAAAAAACGATAAGCAAGTTTTATTCTGCATTGTTGCTAACTCAGTGCCTTTGTCACTATTTTTAGCACACTTTCAGATCCCTCTAGCAACTTTACCCCCCCACCCCAAAATCTTGTTCCTGTTTTTTGGGAGATTTTGGTGACGAGA
>JAUZNJ010081822.1:0-10724 GCA_034780135.1 Jordanella pulchra | reverse complement strand
TTTCAGATCCCTCTAGCAACTTTACCCCCCCACCCCAAAATCTTGTTCCTGTTTTTTGGGAGATTTTGGTGACGAGACAGAGCGGAGATTCGCCGAGTTCACCATCTACAGCGAACAGTTAGTGAGCGAACCCCTCCCATCTTCAAAACCCAGGGACTTGGATGCAGCAGCTGCAGCCTGTATTTGCAGACAAACAGCAAAGCAACTTCCTCTGTTTCCGAATGAAACATGAGTCACACATGAATGATGATCCATCGATCCCCCTGATTAAAAATCAGAATGTAGATATCACATTTAGTGTTTTGTTTTTTAAGACTGTTGCAGTGAAATATTATAGCGGACCTCCCCCCCCTGACCCGACGTCTCAGGGCAAAAAAAAAAAGACATTTTTTCATTACTTTTGAGGCCAGATTTGAATTTGGATATGTGATTAATAACAAATATTTCTGGGGTGTTACAAACTGAAAACACACATTTATTTCTACTTTACACAACATTTAACTTGGAAAAGTCGGATTTCCAGGTAGTAATTTCTTTAATCAGTACCGCAGCAGTGACCTCAAATAAAAAGATTTGGTTCCTGTGTAGCAGCATTAGTGTAGCTCTGTAAATGCAGAGCACATGTCTGATAGGATTTACTATTGTCAGTGAGCCGAGAACGTAACATAAGATCCTCAGATACACTTCATGGGAGCCAAGTCTGTTGTGGCCTTTTTGTTTCTAAAGTACAGATTGGGAGGGTCGAGTTTGTTGCACCTATCAGCCAACAGGGGTGAGAGTCACGCCACGTCAGTCGTAGTATAGAACAGGTTCTACAAGACGGGGGGGGGGGGGGCTTTGAATCTGCCATGCGTTCAGCTGCTGAAATGATGCAATAAAATGCATCTGTGAGCAAGCAAGATCCAGAAAAAAACAAAACAGGAAACTGGTATCTGTCATCACAGGGGAATCTCTGGGAAAACGGCACCACGCATCGTTGGATCTTCCACCAGAATAGCACCATCTTATGTTGCTTTTTTCTTCCTGATATGCATCGTTTTCTTAGTTTATTATGGAAATTCCTGTGTTATGTGCAGGGATTATGCTCCTTATGAAGAAGATATGGGCCTGCAGCCCACCCAGCCCCCGTTCCTCGCAGCCAGTTCATTCTTGTTTGATCTTAATCACTGCTTTGCTCCTGGCTCTGACTTTGTAGATGCAAGCAGCCTGGCTGCTTTGTGTGTGCATGCTCTAATAAGCCATGTCATAGCTTTTACAGACTATGATGTACATTAGATTATAGGTCGCTGGACTTTGCTCCTATAGCCTGGCATGTTTCCTCATACCTTAGCAGATAATTCACCTTATTGAGGAAGTGACTGTATATACTTTAAACAGAATGTCATTGTTATGTATTTAAACACTTTTCCTGTGCGTTTCGTCTGTAGTGGTGGACAGTTCAATTCTGGTTTAGAAGCACATGCTTTCAAGTCAGATGAAAGCCACAGTTTAATCCACTTATGGGCTATGAATAGAGCCTGCAGCCGTAGGACTGGAAAGTTTTCCAGCGTCGGGGTATTCTGTAGCTCGGTGCTCGTCGCAGCCTTCAGGGCCACGAGTGTCCGTGTAAACAGTCCACACCAAGCCTGTCAGTTGGTCACAGCCTTTGTGTATGTTGGTGGGGGTCAGTTTCTGAGAAGGAACAGGGATGTTTTGACATTCAATATAAATAGATTAACTTATGTTTTTTTACTTTGCTGCTCTCCTGGTGCTGTTATCTACTTATTAGGACTAAAGTTTGCTTGAATTTTTATTGGATTTATGGTAAGTCATCTTTCTTCCTACCAGATATTTGATGAACCTGTCCAGACAAGCGTCTGTTGCCTGTATTTGTACCACATCAGGTCATGATTTAGCTCATCCGCTCTGATTGAGTAACAGTTTTAATAGAGAGATTGTTGGAAAGCATGATGTCAGTTAAGGGTGAATCAGACTTGTGCAAGAAAGTCCATGGGCCACCTTCTCCTTTTCGTGCTCATAGGTGGATCCAAATGACAAAGATGATAGCTGCAAGGTTAATAGTGCTCGTTAAACTTTTTTTTCTGGGCCTAAACAGTAAAATACGGATTGCTTTGAGTAATGTTTAACAACATTGACACATGAAACCCATCTGTCCAGTCTAACCTCTCTGCAGCATGTGCTTTGTTTTGTTTGAACTTGGAGTTTTCAGTGCATCGCAGGGCTTGTCGTACCAGGAAATTTAGTTTGCAAAAACCAAGACTGCAGCTCAGCCACAAGCTAAATAATGAAGCAGTTTAGCGATATTATTATCTTTTCAGTGTCCTTTTAAAACAGAAGAATCAAAGGCAGGTGATTGTAATCTTTGAACTTTAGAATCGTAGATAGAAACTGAAGTGGCGATTGAAGGCGTTTACACAAACCGCTGCATGTTTCTCATTTCTTTGCTTTAAAGTTACCTCGGGATAAAAAACAAAACGTTCAAAGAAGCAAATCAAGTCTTTCTAAAATAAGAGACAGAAAAAACGAGAAGGACTAGACATGTAAGAAGTGTGAAGTCAAACAAATGTGGGGGAGGAAACATGACACGTTAACTTTTTTTTCTTTTTTTCTCGTATCAGCGTCAGCCCAGTGTTGACCTGATACCATATCAGCTTGAATCATACATATTTTTATTACTCATTTTGTAATCAGGAATTTTAGAAACAGCTTTATAAGAGATTTTACTCAAACATAGAACAATACAGAAGTCAACAGCAGAAGGTATGAGAACAACTGACCCATTTATCAATGGCAAATATCGGACCGATACCGATATCAGTTCAATTTAATTACACTTTATTAATCCTTAAAGGGAAATTGACTTTGGCTACAGCCCGTCTGAGTGGGACGCAGTGTCTGCAGTAAAAGGCGCTGCCCTCACATTGGGACATTACTAAAATGTATAATTCAATAAAGGAAACAAAATAAATGTATAAAAAATATATTCAGTGGCAAGGGTTTAAATGTAAAGACAAAAAGGAAAAGTATATTGCAGGAGTGTAGAGGCAACACAAATGGTTGAAAATAATAAAAGTAATACATTCAAATAAGAGGACTATATAAAAAAGGATAAAACTTTTTAAAAAGATGAAATGATTAATAAAATGGAAGGAAAGTTAGATTGGAAAGTTTACTAATAATGTCTGGGCTGCACAGTCAAAGGCCAGTCTAAATAAACCAATTAAAAACGACTGAGGGGTTCAGCCCTTTTAAGGCAGCCACACACTGTACAATTTTTTTTGTGCTTTTTGGGCCGATTTCTCTATCATGCTAATCTTTCTGATCGGGCAGAGTTTTGGCTTCATCCTGCGTCCTTTGTCCTTTAGCAGGGGTGATGAGGAGCATATAACCTCCTGCTGTTTCATCCTGCAGTTTGAGCTGTAGCTGTGTACATACAGTGTACGGTCCTGCCTGGATTGTATTTAATCATTGACATGTTCTATAGGTGATAGAAGACCAACTTTGTTTCTGTCTTTATGAGCTTCTGAAGGTTCAGGTCTGAGTCCATCAATACATCCAGATTTAGAGCCTGATCGCTGCTTTCTAGCTGGATTAACTGAAGCTATATGCTAACTTTTAATCACTCGTCTTGTGGTCCAACAACTATCGCTTCAGTTTTGTCTCGATTCATCCATGAGTTGATTTCTTCTTTGCATTTATCCCAGCGCTTTAAAGGGTTGACTTCCCTCCTCATTAATCAGGAGGTAGTTTAGCTCCTCTGGCTGTTCTGTGGTTCCAGGTTTGCAGCTTAAAGAGGATCACAAACAATAGTTTATAACAACTGCAGATACTAGCTGCTTTCATTAAGACAACAAAAGCATCAATAAATGAGTGGTTCAAATGCCAAAGGGACAAAGCTTAAATCCAGCAGGATTTCATTTACAAATCGCATTAAATTAACAAGAGTCATGTCATCACACATAGTTTAAAAAGAGGAGCATGTTTAGAATACCAAAACAAACAATTTCATTTGTTTTGTAAACAGGTAAACATGCTACAGATCAGGAGAAAAAAATCCCGTTTTACAGTCAAACATTTGAGGATATCTTGTATTGATGTGATTCCGGTTTCCTGTAAAAGGGAAGGAAAGACCTCTGTGCTCTGTAAACCTCAGCGTTCACCAAACCATGCAGAATTCTTTTGCATTTTCTGGGACACGATTAGGCAAATCATTGATTGGCTACGCCTTCAAGAATTTGTCTAAGTTTGAGGTGAGCTCAGGCAGTAGAAGGGCCTGACAATAATTCGATTTTTAAATCTGGATCCACAATCAGAATCCAGGCAAGTTAGATGTTTTTAAACTGGGGCTTTTTTAAAAGCTGGATGACGACACATTTTATTGAGAAATAACACACTTTTTACTGAAGCCTCACTGATAAACAGCTTAGCAGCTTTTCTGGAGGAATGAATTTTCCTACATATTCACATCATCCTCAGTAAATGTTACATTAGAGGGATGCACAACAAGGCAACAGTCTGCTAAATAAGAGGGATGCTTGCAGAATTGGGAAACACAACATTTGATTATTTTTATCTGAATGAACAGATGTTTTTATTGTGCATTGCTTTTGCTGGATTAAAAAAATTAAACACTTTATCTCGTAATAACGAGATCAGGATCTTGTGATCGCGAGAGGTTATTGTTGCTTCGTCAGCAATCGCCACTCTGCTTGTTAGCTATGCTACCCGCTTAGCAACTCAGTCGTGCATCTTAGCCATGTCAGCTATTCTGTTGCCATGGTAAAAATGTTGCATGGCAAAACATAACAGAGCCACAGTGATAAATAAACCAAGTTTTTAATAAATTACTTATGGACATGTATATGAATCTTCATGGAAGTGCAGTTAGTGATTTTGTAATTACAAGAAAAGATCTTTTGGTGTCTATTTTTTTTATCCAGTGAATGCATTCACTGCAACTTTTTGTCAAGATATTTCAATTAAGTTTGTAAGAGAAGACAGTTGAGGTTTTATTTTGGCAGAGAGCTTCCAGCTGTGTCAATGTTTGATCAAGTGTTTTGTCAATCCTGTTTTGTACTCACTTACATGTTGTTTTGTAATGTTGCAAGAAATTGTGTCTAAGACCAAAGCTCTGAATGATGCCCAGCAGCTTACTATCATACCTCCTGAATGTTTGTTTGCAGCTCCTGTCATCAAACCCTGTTTCTTTTTAACTTTGTAAACTATTCAGAGCAGAACTTCTCTAATTTCATGCAAATCAAAAACCTTTTTCCTCATTTAAATGTGAAAGTTGATTCATGATGCAGGTATTAAATTGTTTGCATGTTTTTGGAGCAGCGAGTAATTTTCCCTTCCCGTCCTGTGTCACAGATTTATTGCCAGTGCCTGCGCCCGAGCTCTCCACATTCATGCAGGTGCTGGAAGGAGAGCCCAGCCCAACGCGGTGCTGGAGAAAGTGTTCACCTCCATCACCAAGGTTGGTTTCTGATTTCAAAAGAGTTTAATGACTCAACAGATGGATGTTGGGGACTTGTAGCTCTGCAGTGTTCAGTCAAACCATGTCAGTGAATGGAGACTTGGATTCACTTCCCTTTTATTCCATTTACCTCATGCTTTTATTATCCATCTGACTGATTTGAGTTGGTTCCCTTTTTGTTGTGGTGTTGATAAAAAGAAACAGAACATTTAAATGAATGAAACATAGACAACAAAGATAAAATGTTATTCCTAAAGCAACTTTAAAGCAAAGCTTAGACGAGCTCTTTTCTTGTTTACCTTCAAGGGGACCTTTATTCAAAGTTGACTTTTTGCATGTTTTTGTACGTCCGCTTTAGTCTTTGCTGCTTTTAGAAAACAGTCCAAGTGCAAAACAACCCTTTGCTTACAAAAATAAGGCTTTACTAACATATCAGGGTTTACATTCAAGTTATAAATACTATTGGAATAAATCACATCAGAACATGTTGATATTAATACACACCGAAAATGTGCTTCAACTCCCGCTGAATGTGACCAGAGTGATGGATGTACATGTCTTCCCTAAACAATGTGATGGCAACACCTGCGATGGATACACAGCCACTATTTTGTGACTTTATGACCACCAATCAGGGACTGTATGTGGGCGGGACGTTAAGTGAAGGAGTGCAGCAGAGACAGCTGAAAGCGACCATCTAGATGCAGCTCCTGGAGCTCCTCTCTGAAGAATCTGGTGAACCGCAGAACGGCGTCAAAAAATAAAGCTACCTGTGTCCCGCAGTGAAACCAGGTCTGTCATGTTCAGTTGAAACCTGCAAGCAGCTGACGGAGACTGATCTGTTGCTGACGATGCGTAAAGCAGCAACAGCACCTGAATAGTTAGCTTGGTGCTAAATCTCACTGAAAATTCCAAGGGATGCTAACGCTATTAGCACCTTCATTTTTCCCCATCTAATTCTTTTGACCTAAAATAACCAAAATTCTTCATAAGTATTTTAAACAAACCATGAGGTTATAAAGCATCAAACTCTGATGTTCTTTAGCATTTTAAAAGATAAAACAGACCTGTTTACTCCAGCTACGGTGGCCTGGTTGGGATAAGCTGCATACTCGCCATCAGTCACCACTTGCTGCAACGTTTCTGGTGGTGTTGGAAGTTCCATTTCAAAGATGAATGGCTGTTCTAGTGCATCTTTCTGCATCCATTTTCATGTGTATGAAGCCCAGGTGTAAACAGTTAATATGGGGGCGTGTCCAGCTACAGGTATTTGCTTCAAAGTGAAGGAAGCCTGAAAACCGCTCGTTCTAAAAAGGGTCTCTCTCATAGACTGAACTGATCTCATCTGAATGATTTTGTGCAAATGAATATAATAGAACATATTTTGTAAAGCCTTTAGAGATGTAATAACGCCACATTATATGATATTAGAAACAACTTGGTGTTAAAAATAAGTTCATGTAAAGATCTTTTTCAGTGGTTTTACACCTTTTAATATTTACTTTTGTCCTAATTTTAGATCTCTGCTTACAGTCTGTTGGATTGCTTCATCAGTGTTGCTCCCAAATCAGCTTCCTAAACATTTCCCCCCTGCTTTTTACTCAGGTTTTCATATTTTGATGCCGTCTTCTGCTCAAATCTTAAATATCTTTATTGGCCCCAGATTTAGTAGTTTATGCTCTACAGCAACGTTCCTTTCTTTGTTTGGGTCGAGCTCCTCATTCCAGACTAATTTACTTGGGTTTTTTTTGTGCTGCACCCTCTGGTGACAGAATCCAGACTCTCGCCATCTGGATGGCCTGTCGAAGCAGCTGGACTGGGAGGTGCGAAAGGTCCAGCGTTGGTTCCGGCACCGCAGGAATCAAGACAAACCCAGCACTCACACAAAGTTCTGCGAGAGCATGTAGGTTTAAAGCGCCTGTGGTCCCGGAGTGGCCAGAGTTAGAAACACTGAAAGAACGTCCTGGTTAAATGGTTGGGTTTAATTATCATGTGGATATTTGATGCACTTTTTTTTGTAAAATGTATTTTCTGCTTCATTTTTTTCTAGGTGGAGATTTTCATTTTATTTGGGGATATTTATTTATGGGATCCAGTATCTGTGGCAGGTAGCTCATCAGCAGAGAATATTGATGCTTTAGATGTCATGTTATGAATCCAGATGGCAGCATTTTTCTCTGCTAATGGGCCTGTTTTGTTTTCTGTTTTCAGACGCCGTGGATGTGGGACACACGGCATTGTTGGTACGGTTACCCCTATCAGGTACGATGAAGCTCTCCTTGCTTTCGTCTTGTCTTGGGTGCATATGAGATATATTTTAGGGCCCAAACCTCAGTGACTGGTGGCTCAGTGGCTTAGTTGCCGTTTACCGATGTGAAGACGTCTTGTTCAGCCTCTTGCGGGGTCTACGCAACAAAGGAGGAGATAACACGCCACATTACCACTGATATGAGTTCTGCTGTGTGTATGAATGAATGCAGTTTGACTGAACAGAAATGAATAAATAAAGGCCTTTGAGGAGGAAAACGCGTGATAAATTACATCTTGTAGCCATTCAGGACTCAGCTGGACTGCAGGACATTGTTAGTGTGACAAACTAGACTGTTTGCAGTGAGAAAAGTAGCCAGTATTTACTTTTTTTTTTCTCCCACATCATCCAGCTGAACAACCAACCAGCAGCCTGGTATCTGTTTACCTTTTTCTCCACGGCTTCTTCTCCAACACATACCACCGCGTCATAAAATGCAGCCAGACAATAACATGCAAACACGCCGCTGCTGCTTCCTCTGTGTTGAGATTCAAGCCACTCGTTTGTAAATCAGTTGCAAGGAAAGAAAAGGCCGAATCTTCACACCAGAAAGCTGGTCTGTGTTTGTGACCGAACGCTGTTTGCTGCTTATCGCTGAAAATGGCCTTTAGGGTTGGTCTTTATGGCAATGTAAACCACTAGAAGCTTAAAAACTGTTACGGTGCTTCGTTATCTCCTTGGAACATCTGTGGATGTGTTTATGACCAACTTGGGACCAGATGAATTATTTATCTGTAGAAGGTAATATACTCTACAGCAGTGGTATATCTGAGCTCTTATTTATTTAGTTTGTTCTTCGGAGAACTGTTGGTTAGCTTTCAATCCCAGGAGCTGCAGGTGGAGTAAACCGGTGTCTGATCTGTTTAGATTGGACTGTGTGGGACTGTAAAGTGTGAGGGATAAAATTTTCATGAATCTTTAAAGGTTATACATCATACGATGTGATGAAAAACTGGAAGCTACAGCGTGAACCAGCCAACGTGACGTCACCGCTTAAAGTACTGCAGCATGGCAAAAAATGATGAAACAATGCTTTGTTTTTTTCTTTTACGTTTCTATTTTTCACGTTTGTAAAATAATTATTGATGATAGTAAGACACAATTGCATGAATTTCGTTACTTTGGTTAACCATTTCATTTCCATTTTAAACCCACAAGCTAGAAAGAAAATGAGGTCTTTAGAAAGTTTCTTTGGGAGGAAACAGTCCAGTAAGTATTATTATCCTCCTGTTACTCTCACAGAAAAGAACAGTTTTCATGCTGGGCTTATCATTTAATTTTGCTTTTACGTGCTGCTGAACGTCCCGTGAAATTACATTAAACATTAATCCGGTCTGTGGTGGGGGGGCACTGCTCTAAGTAAAATAAGTTCTTACTTTATAGGTTTTCCTTAAGTTTCATGGGATTCTTCCTCTATAATAAAAGTGAAGTGATTGTAGTTTTGCTCTTTGATCACTTCTGTAATCTCTGCTTTTTTTCTCTCCTCAGGTCATGACTCCGGGCCTTTATCACTACTATGTGACTGAGCTGGCCTTCTACTGGTCACTGATGTTTTCCCAGTTCACGGACATAAAAAGGAAGGTGAGCGTAACACCAGTTCACTGTCTGTTGGGTCTCTCTGCAGGGGCCACTCCTTTAAACACTAGTCAATACGTCTATTGTTTCTTGTTTAGCAGAGAATCCATGAAAGGCTGAACATGAAGCAGTGTTTTTTTCAGCTCTATATGCAACCATGAAGGGTAGCGACAGACTTCAAAGTGTGTTTTTTTTGAAGTTTCTCCGTCAGGCTAACTGGAGATTGGTCGTCACGTGTTTTGTTTTTTTTTCCTTCTCCAAAGGGGCGTGGTGCAGCTGATACTGCTCAGTCTGTGAATGCATTGTATTTTCAGCATGAGAGCACCCACCGTCATGTGACTGCAGGATGGAGCAGGCCTGAGTCTGTTAGAATTGCAGAAATTCCTCAGATGGCCGTCGCTGAACTTAGGGAACAGCTATAGATGTTTCCCAAAGCAGATGCTTGTAGTACGATGCTTACAGTTCACTTTCTGCTGTTTGTTACTAGATGCTCAGAGGAAGAAGCAGCAACATGTGGAGGAGTTTTGGGATTAGTGTTTGGGGTTTGGGATTAGGCCCCTCCTCCTTTAGCATTGGGAGATATTCTTAAATTACTTCTTCACCCTTTGTTTAAACTTTGCTTTAAATCATAAATGTGATTATATTAAATATTTTGATAAAATTTTTAAAATCATGCGAAATGACTGAGCGATGACTACGATCAGTTTTATTTTAACAATATATTTTTATTGAGATTTTTCACTTTGGAAATACAAGCATATAATTATCTGAACAGGTTCTCTTTGTTATTACATGACAGTAATTATTTTTACTCAACTTACAGAAACAAAGAAATAAAGGGAAAACACACACCTAGCTTCTCATAGATGGGGGTATTCAAGCAGATTAAAATTGGTCAGATATGAATATACACATCTATACAACATGTCACACCACAGGTTCCAGCAAATCAGAACTCAAACAAACCCTCTGCCAAGTCTAAGTCCTTAATGAAAGGTCCCCAAATCCTCTCGAAAAGAAACTGTTTGGATTTCCTAATATATGTTATTCTGTCTAGCAGCAAATTAGACGACATCTGCTTTAACCACTGTGTGGCACTAAGTCTGCTGATGTTTTTCCAAGCCAAAGCAATACATTTCTTTGCAGCTAAAGAGCTTCTATCTATAAAAGTACTAAAGTTAAGTTCCCCAGGGTATAAAGCTAACAAGAACAATTTAGGATCCAGTGAAACTTGCTTTGAGATAATTTTTTTCAATCATCTTTCACCTCTGTCCAAAATGCTTTCATTTGTCTGCATTCCCACATGCAGTGTATTAGAGTCCCTTTAGAATTACATTTTACACAAAGATCTGGAATGTTATTATT
>JAUZNJ010081821.1:0-79073 GCA_034780135.1 Jordanella pulchra | reverse complement strand
TGAAAGTGAAGTTGAACATCTCCCATGGCCTGCACAGTCACCAGATCTAAATATTATTGAGCCACTTTGGGTGTTTTGGAGGAGCGAGTCAGGAAACATTTTCCTCCACCAGCATCACGTCGTGACCTGCCCACTATCCTGCAAGAAGAATGGCTTAAAATCCCTCTGACCACTGCAGGACTGGTATATGTCATTCCCAAGATGAACTGATGCTGTATTGGCCGCAAAAAGAGGCCCTACACCATACTAATAAGTTGTTGTGGTCTAAAACCAGCTGTTTCAGTTTCATTGTCCAACCCCTGTACATGCTTGATTCTAGAAAGATAGTTCATACTTTTCCAGTCATAATTCCTAATAAGTTAAAGAAAAGAACCCAAAGTATCTTGGAAAGTGACCTCTAACTACTGGAGTGTAATTCCTAAGGTCTGTTCTAAAACATATTAACTGGGTAGTTTCATCCTGATCTCTGTGAGATTCTATGAAACCAACATGTTATTTTTAGCTAGTATGTTTTGTATTTAACCGTTAATGATATAGTGTAAAACATTTACGCGACAGTTTGGAACAGTTTTCCCTTTAAATCAGCTATTATTACTAAAAGTATAGTTCTAAGCCTGCTAAAGTGCTCTATTTCTCAAAGAAAAACAATGAAGACTCTTGTTAACTGTTCTCTTCCAGCCTAAGCAGAGATGCAGAGTGAAAAAAATAAGGTAAAATAATGAGAAAAGTCCTCATATGGCAACAAACTGAAGATTAAAGCTCCTCAAGCTGTTTTCAGAATGCATTTTGTTTTTGGGCCTCCTTGGTCTATTTATTTCTTCACCGTCGCTTGATTGTTGCAGCAACATGACAAAACACCTGTTCAAGAGTAACGACGAGCAATGTGGAAAATGTCAGTTATTCCTCAAGCATTGATTTCCCAGTTTGACTTTTTTCTGGGTTAGTCGTTACATATGCTAATTCATCATCAGTATGCATGAGATTAAAGCAACGATTCATGCTGTACACAAAGCACATAATCAGGTTAAAATGGTCTAAAGTAAGGATTCATTTCATGTTGACAACCTCATACCACTGGATGTACAGAGCATTGCGTTAATGGACGAATTCATGACGAATTCTCACAATCCGTTCGATATCCATTGATTTACTTCAATGTCTGAAATAGAAAGATACTGATAGTTTCACATACTTCATGTTTTTTACTAGCTGTGCTTCCTGGATGTACATTTGGTCCTTTTTAGACAAAGAAGAAATTATACATGTTTTTATGTTGAGCTTTGCTGTACTAAACAGAAAGTAGCAAATTGGTGCAGAGCAGGAATGGGAATAAAATCAACACGTTTTTCAAATTTCTAAAAAGCTAGAAATAGCTAGAAATGTGAAGTATGTTATAATTGAAATTAAGTTTTAAGAATATTTAGAGTCCAGCATTAGGTATCATTAAAAATGCGCTGATCCATCCATCTATTTTCATCCCCCGGGGTCACAGTGGGAAGGCTACACCCTGGAAAGGTCGACAGTCTATTGCAGGGCAACACTTAGACATTCATGCACACAAACCTAAGGACAATTTAGAGACGCCACTTAACCTACAAGTCCTATTTTTAGACCTGGAAAGAACCCATGCATGCACAGGGACAACATGCAAACTCCATGAAGAAAGACCCTTGGCTGGGAATCTAACCGAAGACCTTCCTGCTGGAAAGCACCCATACTATGTAAACTGCACCATGATGCATCCGAATGACTTTATTTTTGGTTTAAATTTGGATTTGTGTGGTTTTTCAAGGCTCATAATTAATGTTTAAACAGAGAAAAAGATAAATGCTTGAATATTTTCACATAATTAAAAAAATGTGGCGGCAAAATTCTGTGTTACAGAAAAATTTTACTAGTAGTTCATTTAA
Source organism: Jordanella pulchra (assembly GCA_034780135.1). NCBI lineage: Eukaryota > Metazoa > Chordata > Actinopteri > Cyprinodontiformes > Cyprinodontidae > Jordanella > Jordanella pulchra. The sequence goes on along the minus strand of JAUZNJ010081821.1, from coordinate 77,163 downwards.
AATCATACTTTGAATCCTGTCTCCTATTTATTAATGATTAATTTTACAAGTTGTTTGAAATTATTAGTTTAGTTTTATGAGTAATGGGTAAATAACGCTTAGACATTAAGTCAAAAATAAGAAAACACAACTGATAGTCTTCAGTTCTAGTTATCCACCAGTTTGAACCTCATAACTGTGGTTCCCCGCTATCATCATCAACATGGCTGAATAATTGAGAAAGAAGTGGACGGATTGAAGAAAGTTGAGGTAAATTTTAGGATGATATGTTTTGGTGAACAGATTTCACTTCCCGTGCCTGAATGCTATAATCCGTGATAGTATGAGGATCCTCATCAGTAGTCTGGACCAGAACGTTCACAGTGTGGCAAACGCCTGACGACACATTCAGTCATTGTGTCACCACTCGTGTCTACAAGCAAATCAACCCACTTTATACCAGTCACTGCCAAGCATACGCACCAAATGATGTCCCAATCAGATCAGTCCGTCCTGCAGCGTTCCCTAAATCTGCAGTTTTTACTATATGGATGTATAGAAGGTATACTGACCTCAAATTTGGACCTCATTTCAAAATTGAAGGAGAATGTTTCTGGTGCAGTTTTGTTGTTGCACATTTGCACCAAGAGTTGATTTCTTCAAGAAACAAAAACAACCCTAATGAACAGTCTTCTCAACGGATTTGTCTTGGGTATTAACAAGTGATTGAAACGGCAAAGTCAATTAGGACACCTGATCTCAGTTCTGCTAATAAAGACGGCCTGCAGAAGGTATTTAGACTTCAGTAGGATTAGGGAGATCTTTGTCATGTAGATCTCTGGAATGCCCCCCGGCCTCCCAGATAAAATGAAGATGAATCCTTAGTAGAGGAAGAAGAAGAAAACAGAGGGAAGGGAGCGGACGACAGAGAGCTCTCAGCTAATGACAGGGCTACTCTGCATCAGTGCACTGACTAATGAGCACTCGAACAAGGGCGAGCCTAAAGACCAGTGTGTGAGAGCGGGATGTGCAACACACGTGTGTGTCAGCGGCGTGGCCGGACGTATGTAAGCCCCCCTACAAGGGGAAATGAAGGAAGCCAGAGTGAAAACAAGAGAGGGGAGGTGGCTGGAGGGAGCACCTCCACGGAGCGTGACAGTGAGGAAAGCTCTTAATAATTCACATGATATTGATTCAGGTACTTCCTACCTCACTCCCACGCCCGACAGAGCAAACCCACCTGTAGGTTTCTGCTTTGTACTGCTCGTAATAAAGATGCAGAAAACGAGCCGGCAATCAGCTTGATGACCTGCAAAGCTGTGCCTGTATGATTTACCATCCAGACAGACATGATGGGGAAACGATCAAATAACCACAGCATCCTAATCTATCATTAGGGTGATGATAATTATGTAGACCTTCCTAGTCATCACTTACTAGTTCATCAACATTATTTCTGAATTTCTTCAAACTAAAATCTGAATCATGGATCCCACTCACAGAAACAAAGTTGTTTTTTTGGGTTTTTTTTTTTCCTTTCAGATTAAACAACCTACAAAACCTCAACTAAGAGGTAAGTTAGTTAAATATTAATAACTATGCATAACTTAAAATGCAAATGAATTTCTTGGAACCGTCTTTAACCTGTTCAGAGTCTGAGGAGCGATAGAGACGGCCTCATTCTCTGTATGCATAACTGCTCTTTAATCACACAGAGACTAAAGTCAGGTGGATTTTTGAAATCTTGTTTCTTAGACATGCAACAGAAAAAAAGAAACCAGGCCTGTCATGTCTATCCTGAACTCTATCGCCACCTTGTGGCCTGTTAAGGTAAAAGCTTCTGCCGAGGATACAGAGGCCTGTCCGACACTTTAGAAACATGCGCTAAAATAATCATTCCTCAGAAAACCAGCAAGTAAAGAACTCATTAAAAGTAAGAGATGAGTAAAAAAAACTCATGTGAAATAATTGTTTTTATCAGATTTTGCTTCACCACGGCTGGACAAAGGATGTGTCACATTACTTCAGTGAGACTAAAGGTCTAATAAAAGCTTTCTGGAATCATCTGTGAAGTTAGAAATACAATTCCTTGCAAAAGTATTCACCAACCTTGTGCTTTATAACATTATCTAAGATTCAGAGCACAGAGTTCAATGTATTCTATAAGGGTTTATGTGTTCTTTATAAAGAAACATAAATGAGTGTGGAATTGTGGAGTGGAAGGAAAAAGAAAAATTATTTTGAATGTTTTCTTTAACAAAAGAAAATATGAAGGAAAGTGGTTTGCCTGTTTAGTTCTTTTTTTTCCCCGCCCTCTGATACCCTGATTCATTCACTGCAGTCAATTTCACAACTTATTCCATTTATTAATTGGGTCCTTTCCTTTTTGTATAAATCTTTTGGATTCCTAGGAATCACTTTTTTTCCAGAATTTCACGGTCGCAGAGTAAAAGAAGCTAAAAGACATAAATCCCAGTTGTTTCATTTTTATTTAGCAAATATTTAAAACTCTTATCATTTTCTTTATTATATACTAATATATACAGGACTGAATACAAAGACAAACACACTTCTTTTTTAGTATAACTTATAAATAATTTTGGGTTTACTCTGATTGGTATCGGGATTAAAAGGAATTAACTGTAACTATTTACCAAATTTGTTTACATTTTTTTTAAATAAATAATAATAGAATAAAATTGAAAAGCCATGTTAGATTTTATTTTCACTTTATTTGGGGGGTGCCAAAATAAAATACATAAGCCCCATTTTTTCTATAATGTTTCACGAAAAAGATTAAAAACAGTATTATTTCTCTTCTAAGTTTTGGGGTATCTGCAAAAAAGGTGCTATTGTTTTTAATTTTACATTTATTGTGCAATAAAATTATTGTAAAACAAAGCAAATTAACAATCATTTTATTTATAAACGTGTTTGCAAAATACATACTTTTCTTCCACTGAAGAATTATGGCTCCTTTATATTGATCTGTGTTTAATAAACCAAGTATAAAACTGACATTCATGTAATTACATTTCAAAAAGTGGAAAACCAGCAGTGTGACTGCATTGTACCTCCTGTTTACACAAAACACGTGAAGTAATGGATTCGAGTTAACAATGCTTAGAGAATATAAAGAAGCATTTTTTTTTTCTTTTCATTCATTTTGACAATAAAATCTTTAGATTATAAACCTTAGTCCTTGATGCTGGAGTAGCTCTCGCAATAACTGAGGCAAATTTAACGTGAGAAACTAATCAAAGCTGATGATGGTTGGAGGAGCTGCTAGGGAAATAAAAAGCTGGAGCTTGAAGCATCATCCCAGTTTTAATAAAGACCCGGTTACAAAAATAGACATTTTGTCTTGCAGATGATGGTTACTATGGAATTTGAACTGCTGTGGTAAATTAAAAAGTCAGATTTGATTACAGATTTCCTAAACACTGCTTAATAATTATTGGATGTGACTAGATGTATCCCATGTATGGTCATCCATCCCTAAGAATGGCTGGGTTTATCCAATGTCATCAGGAAAGAAATAGAAGGTCGAAGAGTTCATAAAAAAAAAGCTTAATTAGCTTTTTTTATGGTTGTTATTACTTTGATCTAGTTTATTTTATTATTTAAAAAATGTCCGTAAAGTAATCTTTTATCATTTATAGAGATGTGTTAGTACTGAATATTTAAAATCTATTCTAACATTGCGGTTTGTAGAGCGTTTCCATGACAATCGCAGCTAAATTTTACTAGGAAATTAAGCTTAGCATTAGCACTTTTACAAAACTAGATCCAGATTTAATTTTCTTTATAAACATTCCCAACTACAACTTGTTTACATTTCTACATTTTACTAACTTAATAGCTTGTTAATAATGCAAACCATTAAAGTAAATTATGTTTACCATGGTGGTTAGCTATTAGCAACAACCGAGACTAGCTAATAGCTAACACAACAGGTACATTATGAACTAAATGTTCAAATCTAAACGATGTTCAGCATTAAATTGATAAACACTAATAGGCTTTATTATGTGTTGAATGATTTTAAAAGCTAACATCATCATCTTTTTTGCAGTGATGACATAATGTTTGTTCATATTTGCTGTTGTAGGCCTTGATTTGCACATTTTGAGAGCAGGAAGAGATGAAGTATAATTAGGAGCCGTCTGCTTCGCTGGCTCTGCTGGAATGAGTCAGGTGGATCCGACCTGCTCCTGATCACCTATTCTATGTACAACTTCTGTTTATATCTTATTTGCTCTTACAATTTAAATTAGTTTCATAATGCATATATTTTAAAGCAGTAAATCTAAAACCCTTCTTATCAGATTACATAGTTTTTGTCTTTGATGAGTGTGTACATTTCTTAAGAATATGGCCTAAAATGTTCTGAAATTTAAAATCATTTGCAGGTCGTTTCTGTTATCTTTAGCATTAAGTGAGTTGCTTCTAGAATAAAGAAGAAGACTTTGATTATGTTAATTTTTAAAATCATATTAATAAATTAAGCACTAAGTATTAGATTACTGTTACATTTTCTGAGGTTTATCTATTTATTAACTTAATCTTTTTTGTTATTTTGCATTTAACAAAGTAATAGCTCCAGGTGCTGCTATTGTTTTAGAAGTGTTCCTCAAGATCTGATCCTTTAGGATTAATTTTGTGAAGAGACTACCACCTGCTGGCCATATGTTGCAACAGCCACCTAATAGAAATAGCGTCACAAATCTTCATTATTTAGCTTATTTAGGTTGTAGAAACACGGATATTAAAATAAATTTTACTCAGCAGAGGTCTGATTGTTAGATAATATTATACGGCTTCAATATATGAGGAATAAGGTGTAATTTGAACATTTAAACTGAATTTCTGCATAGGTTTATTTTAAGTTTTATAATCAGCATTCATCCTGATTTTGTTGAACCAAAAATAAGAGCAGAAGTTTCAAAATACTGATCAAATAAAATAACTGAGAGGAAGATTGAGTGCTCAGGTGAAGCAGTCACTGGCTGCTGATGTCTGCATTTAAATTATATAAAGTTTTAAACATAATTAACAGAATATCCAAAAGCTTTTACGATTTAAATCAAAGTCTGACTCAAAGAAAGTTGATAAATGAAAATGATGAATCTTCTTTTTTGTTATCCGTTTAGTTTTTTGTTACATTTTATTGCAGAAATGAACATCCTCCATGAACTTTCACTTTGTTTATTAGGACTAAGACCATAGCAAGGTGGTAAATGATGTAAAATGAGAGGAATTGGTTTATGATTTCTCTTTACTTAGCTCAATCCTTCATCCCATCAACTCTAACCTGTTTCTCTGTACCTTATAAAAAAATGTTGAATCATTGAATTTCTTTATTTCGAAGAAAATATGACAAAAAAAACTTTAAATCTACTCTTTTTGTTTCTAAATTTCCATTAAACACATAATTCTGACCATAAATCAAAAATATGAAGGTGGATGTAAGATACCACATGTATCTCATTTAGTTTCATCCAAAACAAAACACTTGAAACAACATATTTCAGGATCATTATCTCCATATAACTCACCACAGGATGTTTTGTACATGTTTTAACTGACATGTTCTATGCGTTTCTAACTTCCTAAAGTTTGAGAAGGATTAATCTCATGTAAAACAAGTCAAATGTCAAACGATGTATCATAATGTTTTACTATTTTTAGATGTTTTTCATTCATTTCACCATCTGACTTGATTTATGTAGCCCCTGATGTATTTAATCTCACTTGTTTGAAACTTTCAGCCTTGTTCTATTTTTGCATTTATCAGCATATTTAATCACTTTTTAAGCCCCTCGCTGATGACTATATGAATCATGTCAAAACGTGATCAGAGCTGCAGGAGGTGCTTCAGCAAAGCCAGAGGATCTAAGAGTGTTGTTGATGTGACAGTCAGACGGTATCTTTGCGTTCGGTTTTAAGCGGGGCTGTAATTTGAGGAAAATAGCCGTGGGACTAATGGACGGGCTTGAAGGAAACCAGGGCACTCTTTGCTTATTGACTTTACCCCTTAATGCAGACAGCATGAATATTTTAAGTCAAGCCGTCGTGTCGGAAAAGTACGACATTACATCCGTCCTACTGTTGTAACTCCTTAATGTTCTTCTGAACGTGTTAAAATATGTATTTTCCTGGTTTACATTTGCTTGTCTGGAGACACAGGGAAGCTGCTGGTGAGCACGGATTCTGCTCCGTTGGACTGAAAATCAAGTCCAGTAACCTCCTCTTAGCTGAAACAGATCTTCTATATGTGAGGATCTTATCAGCAGGTAAGACAGCAGCCTTTTTGAACTGAGCCTCACAGAGGTTATCGTAACCCAGCCGTACTTACCTGCTCACTGCTTGGCAGACATGGGCTGGAATAATGTACCCACAATGTAAAATACCACTGTAGTGATGTTCACACTAATAAAGCTATATTTTCTTTTTTTAAAGGAGCAATAAGACAAATTCCAGACAATTCTAGACCAGACATGCCCAAAGTTTGTCCACTAGGCCCGAGGGTTTTCAATGTTTCTCAGCTTCAGCACAGCTGATTCTGATGATTGCAGTTCATCAAAAGCCTGTTAGTCAGCTGTCAATGGAAACAAGCTGCTCTGAAGCAGGGAAACCACTAAAACCTAAAGGACAGCAGCACTCAAGGACATTGGGTATGCCTGCTCTAGACTAAAAACATGGGGTGTGTTTGATTTGAGAGGCTGTGTCCTCCAAGGACCTGGACTACCTGGACCGGGCCCTTCAAGGGCCATAAAAATAAGGAGGCTGGAAGAGTTTTTCCTATGGATTCAAATAGGTCCAGCCTTCTCTGGCTTTCACCGCCCCTCACTCAGTGTATGTACGCTCTGTCGCCTAGCAACCATGACAGGTGATACTCTAAGCTGGAATGGATGCCGAACTTCTTCCTACTGTTCTGTTGCTAATTTCCCTGTCATTGAGCTTCAGCAGCAGAACCGTGGTCACAGATCAAACAAACAAACATTTTCGCCACACATCTGACTCCATAACCCTTTAAAGAATATATTTTCATTAATTTCAGATGGAACCTTTCACTTAATTTAATTATATTAAACTGCATTTACAATGTTCACCACTGTTGGTCGCCATTTCCTCTGAGGATGAAGCAGTGAAGCTTGCTTGAACTCGCAATGAATCACAGGAAAACCAAGACTGCATGGGATACACAGGACCCATCCTTCAAAACGGACCCAAAGAAGGCTGCATTCGTTGGAACCGAACAGATCATGGCGCCGCGCTTTTGATGTAATTGGCCGATGAATGTGGGTTTCGGAGGATGCAGTCGCTGGATCTGAATGAAACTGCAGTAGCCATGTTTTGATCCACAGAGGGCAGCAATAAAACAAATAGCAAAATGTACATGAAAACCGCACAGTTACATAAAGAACGATCCCTCAAATTATCAACAGAAAATAATTTTGGTGTCAGTTACTCTCTAAAGACTTCATAAAGTATAATTTATTAAGTAAAAATACTAAATTCATTCAAGAACATTTCACTCACAATTGTCTTACTTTTTATTTAAGAAGATCTCAATCACTATATCTAGAAATGATGCAGGTTTATCAGTTGAAAACTTTTTGGTAAATGTGTTACAGATCAACCAATTTTATGGACTTGCATAATTAAAAATGTTACTTTCTTACAGATTGATCTACTTTTTTTTTATCCCTTATTAAAAAGAAACCAAAAAAATGTTTTCTTACAAGAGCAGAGCTTGGTAGTAACTAGTTACATGTACTCAGTTACATTTAGTTTAGTAAAAATATTTTTAAAATCTACCTTTAGGAGTAGTTTTACTGTGCCGTACTTCTTAATTTTTCTTTTTTAGTAGTATACTTATAAAGTATCACTACTTCTACTTGAGTAACATCTCTAATCCGTCATCTGAGAAATTGAATCAATTCCAAGATCAGGCAAACTTACAGTAGATATTTGGTCTTTTTGAATTTCTTATTTTATATCTATAACATTTATTTGTATTCTTTAATCAATTTGTGTCTTTAAAACAGGAGAACTTTTTTAATTTAAAGTGCAGTAAGTATTGGGGGTTTCTGTTAATCAGGAGGTGATATCTAATTCTTGTCCGCCTCTGGTTGTTATAATTCATAATACAGCTGTTACAGCTAATGGCTAACTGTTGCAGTTCAATTTAATTCGAAGAATTTCATCATCATAGAACATTTTTCATTTCACCTGCTTTTCAGGCTGTGCTTCTGAATCTAACTGGTTGCATTGGATTTTATTAAAGCATCTGAATACTGTGGAATACTTTTGCTCAACAGAGTTTTCATATTTCTATTTGTAAAAACCGTGCTTAGTTTTTCACCAGTTTATGTTGGTTTGTCATTAAATCTCTATGCAATACATTGAATTTTTGTTTTTGTAAAATACAAAGTCGGTAGAACTTAGAAGGGTATGAAAACTTTTCTTTAACAAGTCTTAGCTGTGTTTTTTTTTCATATTGTAAATATTCAGATATTAAACCAAGCGTATTAACTTTTTGTATGACTAATAAGCTAAAATGAACATTTGTTGGATATGATGAGTGTTGGTTCAAGCACAGCTAAGATCAAATATTTGGGTGATTAGTTGTTTTTGACCTTTTTATGTATATTTCTTTTAGTGTTTGATCTGAATTGATCTAACTTTTTTTAATCATTGGGTTAAAGCAAATGTCTGTATTTGGGTTTGAAACTGAATCTAATCCATCAGCCTTTTTTATGAAGAGGTTAATGACTTGGACAGGAACTGGTGCCTGTAAACCTCCCATTTGGACAAATGGGTTTTCAGCACTCAACCACTTTGTAGAGGAGGGGAAAAAGGACGCAGCGTTGGTTAACAGGCTCTTGGGAATTGAGCCTAAGGAGCTAGAGATAGAGTGAACTAACAGCCGCTATCTGTGGCTAAGCAGAGCCGTCCTCTGAGCAGAACACCTCCTAAGGAAGCTCAGTGTGCAGCTCATCCTCTAAATGGCTTAGATCTCTCCAGCCTCCAGCTGAACAGGGTGTCCCAGGCGGATATAGACACAAACACACTCACTCCCAAACCCACACATGACGAATTAGGCTGAGTAACAGAGAAGAGAAAGCATAGATGAGGATACAGTGAAACACATCAGTAAGTTGGTAGAGTTGCTCCTACAGTTTCATTCTTAACCTGCTCTTAGCCGACTCGTTCTATATTTAATGGTGGAGTGATACCCCGATACAGTGGCCGACACCATCTATAGCTCTATGAGGTGCAGTAAACGCATATCATGAAGTCAGCCTCAGGCGTGACCCTACACCTCTGATAAAGCAACACCTGTGACTGGGTACTCCCTTTCAGACAATGAGACAGTTCTGGGTCTCTTTCCATTGTTCCACAGGTGGAAAGAATAGGATCTGATTGCAGTTAATGAATTGCATTCTGGTCAGGTTAGTGCAAGCATCTGCTGAGAGGCGTCTCGTCTCAGTTCTGTCTCTGCTGTAAGAACATACTCTATATGCTGTTTAATGTCTTAAAAATGTGGTGCTTTTCTTAAAGGTAAAGGGCAGCTTGTTAGTGATGTTAGGCGAAGCTAAACTTCGGACTTAAAGCAACTCTAAATACAATCACAATCAGACACATTAATGTTGTGATTGCAAAGTGATAAAGTGTTAAAATACCTTGGTTTTCACCAGGATAACAAACTAGACTGGAGATACAACTGTGAGAAGGAACAGGGCATAGGGACCTAACAACACCTACAACAACTGGTTAAAAGAAAACAAAATATGAGTTACTACAACATTTAATTTCCTTTTGGGATAAATAAAGTATTTTTAAATTGAATTTAATTGATTTGAAAGTTGAAGTAAAATGGTGAATACAAACATTTCCTTGCTCATTGGGTAAACATTCACTCTTAGACTGAAATGTGGGATCAATTCCAACCTTCTGATAAAACCAATCGGTCCACTAGATATAATACTAAGAACTTTTAAACATTCAGTATTTCCATTCCATGTAGGATCTATGTGTCTTAAACATGCACAGAAAATTATTTCTAATATCTAATAACATCATTGATCAGCTCCAAAAACGTGACAATGCTTTGGTTCTCCCTGTAGATATGAAGTAATTACTTGAAAAAATAGATGTGTTTAACTCTCATGACCAATAGAGGGCGATATACTCCTGGAAGTTTTTTTCTTTTCTTCTCCGTAGGCCCTATGTAAAATGAGCAACAGCATTTCCTAAACCTGTATAGCTCTAAGACAGCGATGTAACATAATCTTATCTAGTCTGTAAGGGAAGTGGCATTCTGGAGGCTCTGCTGCCACTTTAGAAGTCATTGTCCAGGTGAAAAGAGAACCAATAACATTACCCTTAATGCTGATAGGCATCAGCTCCAGCACAGCCTCCTGTTACACTGAAACCCCATGAGGGGCTCTGATTGAATACAGACAGTCCTGATTAGCTTTGTTTAATCACAGCAATACAACTAGTTTAATCAGACACTTAGTCTGAATTTATTTGGTGGCAGATATATATTTTATTCGGCCATGAGTAACTGATGTCACTTTACTTCTGACTTAAAAACAGATAATGAGTTGCAGTCTGAAAATGCAAAAGAAATCTTTGTTAACCAGTAAAATCAAGGTTAAAGTTGTTTTAGTAATTAAAAAGATTTTTGTTTTTGTTTTTTTTTTTTGTTTTTTGTGTGAAAATTAACCCAAATTCCTACTAATCTTCATTAAAATCTTACGTTTACCTATTAAATAGCTGTGTGACACTACAGAAAAAGTGGGAATCTCAGATCTACAAACAGAAATATGTTGAGAAATAATTAAAAGTCACCTTTCTCAGGATCTGTACGTTAGTTTGTTGTTTTTGATTAGTTTTTTTTTTTCTTTTTTAGCCTTTTTCATTTTGTTAAAATTGTGCTTTACCATATTTTGTTATGGTTGCCATTTGGGGTTTTCCATACTAGTTCTGTTTGCTAACTTTTTACCAGGTATTTTCTCATTAATTTCTTAGTGTTTTTAATTAATGCTCTCTCAGTCCTTCTTTATTGTTGATATACACTGCTCAAAAAGATAAAGGGATCATGTTAATGACACAATATAACTTCAATTAAATAAAAATTCTTTGAAGTCAAACTGTCCACTTAGGTAGCAGCTATGATTAACAATCAATTTTATATGTTGCTGAGAAAATGGAATACACAACAGGTAGAAATTATTGGCTATTATCAAGACACAAGCAATAAAGTTCCTCTGCACAGACCACTTCTCAGTACCTGTGCTTTCTGGCTAATGTTTTGGTCACCTTTGAATATTGGAGGGGCTTTCACACCAGTTATAGCACGAGACGGACTCTGCAACCCGCACAAGTGGCTCAGGTTGTGCAGCTCATCCAGGATGGCACATCAATGCATGCTGTGGTAAAGAAGTTTGGTGTGTCCGTCAGTGCACTGTCCAGACGCTGGAGGCACTACCAGAAGACATGCCAGTACACCAGGAGAAATGGGAGAGACCATAGAAGGATAACAACCTTGCAGCAAAACCGCTACCTCTGGCTTTGTGCAGGAACAGCAGGAGCACCATCAGAGATCTTTAAATTTGCCTTCTGCAGGCCACAAATTTGCACATGTCTGCACAAGCAGTTAGAAACCGGCTGCATGAGGATGGCATGAGGGCCCCACCACCACAGATGGGGGTCATGCTAACAGCCCAACACCATGCAGGATGCTTGGCATTTGCCAGAAAACAGTAGGATTAGCAGATTTGCCCCCTGTGCTCTTTAAAGGGGGCATTTCTTTGGAGGGTAGCATGACTGCCATTTGGTACCGAGATGAGATCCCCAGACCCCTTGTGAGACCATATGCGGGTGCAGTTGACCCTGGGTTCCTCCTAATGCAGGACAAATCTAGACCTCATTTGGCTTGAGTGTGTCAGCAGTTCCTGCAAGATAAAGGCATTTAACCTATGGACTAGCCCGCCCGTTCCCCAGAATCTGATTGATCACATCTTGGAAATCATGTCTCGATCCGGCCAACAACGTCACGTTGCATCACAGACTGTCCAGGAGTTGGCTGATACTTACATCCAGGTCTGGGAGGAGATATCTCTGGAAACCATTCGACATTTTATGAGGAGGATGTCCAGGCGTTGTAGGGAGGTCATACACTTTGTGTGTGCGACTTCAAATCCAGGCCTCCATTGGTTAATAAATATGATTTCTATTGATTATTTTTTGTGATTATGTTGTCAGCAAATTCAGCTTTACAGAACAAAGCATTTAATGGGATTATTTCATTAATTCAGATCTAGGATATCTTATTTGAGTGTTCTCTTTATTTTTTGAGCAGTCTAGTTTTTGTCTGTGCGGTTTTCCCAGCTCGCACCTATTTAACTAGTTTCTCTTTCAGTCAGAATCATCAGTTAGTTAGTATGTTTCATTCACCTGTGCATTCTCATTTCTGCTTTTGTTCAATTGTTTCGCCCTCTACTTGTAATGATCGTATAAAGAGGACCCAGAATTTGAGTCAGACACAATGAAAGAATTCGAACTGTTACAACATACAGCAGGACCTGGAAAGACAGTGATTGTCAGAAACGGCAACCGGTTCGCCTGGGGAGAGAGTTGAGATGTAAGAGACCAGCAGTTGATGACGGAAATTATCTCCAAAAAGGAACTAAGGTCCACTAACCTCAGAGGGGTTTGAAGGGAAGCCCAGAATGGAGAAAGAGAAGACAGTTTGTGTGTGACATCATAGTTTGCAGTGGAAAGTGAACAGGGACTCTGCAGGTAAGCCTGCTGGCTTGTTTTTTTATTGACTGCTTAATAGTTTGAAGGCAGCAGGGATAAACAAACATGCAAAGGTAAACAGAAAGCGTTACCTTGGGGGGCAGATCAATGATCAATGTCGGGGGGTAATCCAGAGTCAGAGCCGGGAGGTCAGAGATCCAAGGACAATCCAACATACAATCTAGAACCAGAGTCGGGGAAAGAGCAGGGGTCAGAGCCAGTTGGTCAGATGACAGAGAGGAATCCAGGACAGAATCCGGAGACGGGGTCAGAGGACAGAAAACAGGTCAAATCCAAAAAGCACAAACAGGTCCGACAGGAGTTCAGGTAGGCTCAGACAATCAGGAAGTAAATCGGGTCAAAATCAGGTATGCAGGCAGGACAAAGGCTGGAATAAAACTCACAGAAAGCTTGCAATTATCTGGCATCAGTTACCTGTCTGAGGAAGGTTTACATAGGCAGGGGAGCAGGTGGATCTGATGAACGTTGATGAGGAGCAGAGGAGTAGGTGGAGGTGATAAAGTTGATTAGAACAGCCCTGGTGCACCGATTCATGACACTACTTAAGATTTAAGTTTTTGTCAGTTGTCTGTTTATTTGTTTTCTTGTTTCGCTGTAATGTTATTTTACCAAATCAACCAAACTCTCCATGCTTCGTCCTGGCATGGGCCTAAACTTTGATCCTAAACCTCTTACAACTTTATTGTATAGAATAAAAAAGAAAACACTAAAATAGCATTGTTAATGCATTTCATTCTTTCTTCTTTGGCCAACAATTCAGAGAAAACTGGTGGATACAATGAGATATTTACATATTCATCCATTATTGGCATTGAGTTGTTGCAATATCTTTGGCATTAAACAGCTGAATAAAAGGTTAAACTGTTGTAATGTTAAGTATAATCATGCTCATTAGTTTATGGGGTTTAATTTTAAAATATATTTCTATCAATTTCAGATCTTATGAAATTATTTCTGTATGAAATCAGATATCAAATGTTTAAAGCTCTTTAGATTTTGGAAAAGTTGAAGAGTGACAGTCTGATGTCATTACCATTATTACAAATCTCCATGTTTTTGTTCCCTTTTTGGAGCTACTTTATTTAGTATTTTTTGCAGTCAATGAGTAAGCAGTTTATTTTATCATCCTGGGAAAGGATTCTTATTTGACCATCTGTCATCTGATCCAGAGCATCATTAGGCTAACTGGAGCTTTTTACAGTCATTTCTCAGCATCATTAGCTATAAGTCAATGAGGGAGATTGATCGGTGTGCAGCTTCAACTTGTATGACATGTCCTCAAATGGATTTGCCTGTCAAGATGTTAGGCAGTGTCGATAATTGCTTGGCCTCTGTGTGTGTGTTGTAGTGTTTATTGGCCGACATGCTGAATATTTATGGAGGCAGTGGAAATGTTGGAAATCCATCAGAGGAGTAGAACTTTTAGCAGTTAATGGCTGGTGAAAGCAGAGACCAACTGGCACCAGCTGGTGCCCAGAATCAAGACAAACGGAGGCTGATGAGAGGACTTGTTTTTGGCGCAGACTGAACAGACGAGAATGTAGTTCTTCTCATTTTTGTGGATTAAGGGCCACCAGAATCTGCGTTTAATAAGACCAATGGAGTGGCTGATACCGGGGTGAGCTGAGAACTTTGCGTTGTGGATCCAATGGATGAAACGTGCACGGACAGTAGTAGACACGTCTTGTTTTGGATCATTTTCGGTCTGCTGGGCTTGGTGGATGGGATCCTCAATCTCCCATGTAAAGGATGTGACGGTGCAGGAGGGAGGTAGGATGGAGGCAGGTTCTCAGAGTCTTCAGGGGAGTAGAGTCGAGGCGGGGCATCGGGTTTGATGTTCCTGGAACTGAGCTGATAAAAAAATAAGTGGTTAAATCTGAAAAAGAACAGGGAACAACAGGACTGACGAGGGTTTAATCTTTTTGGAAGACTGGATATAGGAGAGGTTCTTATGATCTGTCCTGACCAGCACAGGATGCTCTGCACCCTCCAACCAGTGCTGCCACTCCTCCAAGGCTAGTTTTACCGCTAGCAGTTCTCTGTCACCCATGTTGAAGTAACACTCTGCACTTCCCAACAATTAAAAGGTCACAGAGTTTTATTTCTAATACTTTGGAGCCAATATATTTTAGTTGGCCACTGCTCATATTATTTTGTATCTTTTAATACATTTTTTTATATTGTCTTTTCATGGATCTTTCTTTTGTCTGTTTTGAAAATAATCTCTGACAATTTTTGTTTTTTTTTTCCAGGTGTCTAATTATTCTACTTATGAGTTTTATGTATAATCCTTTGTCAGATTTCAAAGACAAGTCCCAGCTCAGAAAGTATTAAAGATAATATCTCATCTCAACTCATTATCTCATTTTATCTTATTTCATATTTCTCCTCCTATCTCATCTTAACTCATATTATCTCATCTTTTCTTATAACATATTATCTCATCTTATCTCCTCTTATATCATATTATCTAACCTCATCTTATCGTAATAAATTTGATCTCATCTTAACTCACATTTTTTTAATCTCATCTCATTTATATCATATTAATTCACCTCATCTCATTTAATCTCATCTTCTCTCATATTATCTCATCTCACCATATCTTAACAAAACTAAAGATGTCTCTATTATGTATTAATTTCCTTTCACAGTTCAATAAAACCATCTGGTGCTTTTTTTTCTTTTTTATCCTTTTGTTTTTCTTGAGAAATGAAAAGCATAGTATGTAGTAACAGTGAGTTTAATATCTTATTGCAAAGGTTGCATCCTCACATTGTACGTTTTACTGTTAAATGGCATTGTATCACTTATAAATGGGTTAATTACTAATGATCAACATTTTACTGTTCCCAGTAATTGTCCATGGGAGCACAGCAGACAAATCTGAGCGTGACAGATTGCACCCTATTCAGAGGAACACATTATGAGACAGGAACACAGAGAGAGAACCCAAAGAAAACTACTTGCAACCAAAACAATGTGTCCAAAAATGTGATCTGAGCTCATTTGTAGAATCTGAGTCAAAAGCCGGTGTTGGACGGTGTCGAATGTGCATTGTCCAGAGTTTGACATGCTGCTGAACAGGGATCCGGGGATGATCCATTCAGCGATAGGGATAGGACAAGTTGCCACGGCAACGCTGGCTCTTGATCCCTCAGACCGGCTGGAGCTGGCAGAGAAAAAGAGCAAGCGGGAGACAGACTGAAGGAGATGGAAGGGGGAGGTGAAATGGCTTGCTTGCATGGGCTGGACTACTGCCAGGGGTTCTGACAGCAATGCAGTAATGAACAGGGGGGGATTGAGCCATTACACAGGAAATCCTTGGAGGAATAACAATTTTGAAGCCCGGGTGATGGGAACCTGTCAGGAACTGACAGGACTGACAGCACACACACAGAGGTGCACACACACATTTACAAAACAATTACTGACATTCTTAGAGGAGACAGTAAAACACTGCTAGTCATGTACTTTTGATTGGTTATTAAGTTGCTACTGTACTCTAGAAAAACTAGTAGGGTAGTGAGTCTGCAAAAATCATTAGCTGAATTTGAATTGGGAGAAAAAAAACTGCAGACTGTAGTCATCCTAAATAACAATTTACCTGCAGACGCCTCTCATGCATCAATTCAACAACATGTTGGAAATATTTCTCTTAGATGTTATCCTATACTGATGTGCTGTCGGTATAGATTTACTAATCACAATCTCTAATTTCATCTTCAAGTAGCTGTTTGGGATTAAGATTGAGTGACTGTGGAATACAATTAACTCATTGTCACAATGAAGACAGTTTGTTATGATGAGAGCTTTTTAACTTTATGAATTATCTCTTTGGAAGTAGAGGTGCAAAAAGAAGTGATATTCAGATATGCTGTGATGTTTAGTTGATGCCCAGACAAAACTTTGAACCAATCTGATTTTATGACCTGATTGAATTATCTCTGTAAAGTGCCTTAAACTGTCATATGTGGTGAATTGGCAAAATGAAAAAAAGGTTCATTTGAATTGAAGCTAAAGGTTGTGTATTCTAAATTCTAGTCCCTCCATCTGCAGGTTTTAGTTGAAATTTCTTAAATGTTGTTTATTGTTCAAAGCCTGTTTGAACTGTAGCCTCAGTTTGCTGCTTTTTGCTGACAGGAGTTGGATCAGGGGCGATTCTAGGATCAGAGGTTTTGGGGTGCTGAGCGCCCAGACAGCTCTCTGACCAGGCAGATTACATTTTGTACGTCTTTGCATCATAACTGAGACCAAATACCCAACAAGAAAGCAGGAAGCAGCTTTTTATGTGAAGGATATTCCAACCATTTAAAGTTTTTAAACCAGTTTTGACGAAAGGCTCTTTTTTGTGTGCAAAAATGTTTTAACTGTTTGAGACCAGTAGTCTTATCCCCTAAATCAAAAGGCTGATTTTGAGATCCTTCAGCTTGGTGGCTGGTCTGCTGTTCTTTCTGTGTCTCTTCTTCTTCTCTTTCCTTGGTCTGGTTTGTTTTATCTCCATGTTCTTCTCCTCCTTGTATTGTGAAATTAAGTAGTTTGTAAAGCATATAGATAATTGGAAATATGTAATAAAGAAGTCTTGTCAGTAGATTAAATGTAAGGGTATTTTTTGGAAATCATTTAAAATGATATATATAAAATATGTTGAATGGAAGTTTTTCTTTGTCAGTTTAACAACAGCTCTTTGCCGTGCCACTTCTCTTGTTTCATCTCTTACCTGGTTTTTCCTGACCTTGAATTTTGCACCCTCCTATTAAAGAAAAAGCTAAATTTACAACGGTAATTCAAACAACAGGAAAAAGAGATGAGTAAACATTTATTAAATTATGATGCAGTAAACTGAAATATTGATTGAATTCCTAATATTGAATTGTGGTTTTAGAAAAGAAAAAAGGGTATCTCAGACACATTAGAACATGTAGATTATGAACATATATATATATAATAATAACTGAGATATAAACATTGATACTGGATACTCTTACCTGAATCTAGCTCTTTTATGTTTTTTATAAAAGACAATCTGTATGATGTTAATGGGCATCCAGTTAGCTAGTCATTATTAGCACCTTAGCTTTGATGAACACATGCATATGACAGCAGCTAGCTTCTCTAATTCCTGAACACCTGTAAGGTCAGCTAACTTCTACCAACACGTACTGAACAACGTAGGTTTAAGTGCAGCAAACACAAGGACTGGTAAAATGTGTTGGTGTTAAATATATCTTCACTCTCGTCATTTGTTTTATTTTTTACCTTAAAAAGTGCATACAAGATGAAAAAGTTTAATTTTTCATTCAATTTAAGGGTGTTTCATCACCCACAAAAATGCCAGGGAGATCTGCTGCTGTAGCCCAAGTTTCCGGTCGTTTTGTCTTTTTTTTGGGAACTGTTATTTTTTTTGCCATGTTGTACCATTTAATCCATCAATGTCCAAACTGATGAATACCCTGTTCTTTTTTTTAAGAACTGTGTGTTTTTTACAACAGTAGCCTAATTGTTTTGCTTGAAAAGCTCACTGGATCGGTTGTTTTTTGGTTCCATCTTTTCCAACACTCATTTAAAATCACTTAAATTCCCCTTTTTCCCTATTTTGATTGTCGCTTTAAAGTCTCTGACATTCACTGCATCCTGCTGCAGGCTCAGAAAACCAACACTGCTCCCTGCAGCTCAAGTACAGCTGTTGTGTTGGTGCCTTTTTCCACCAACCATTAATGGCTAACAATTCTACTCCTCTGATGGATTTCCAGTGTTTCCATTGCTTCAGTAAATACTCAGCAAATGAACTGTTTGTGGGAACAAGCAATTAAACTGATTATCTTATCAAAGTAATGAAGTGTTCTTGAATGCCACACTTACTGCTCTGCATGATACCTAAAAAACAAACATATTTTAATAATTTCAGCATCCAAGACATTTCTCATTTCTTGGATAATTTAGCTAAGCAGTTTGTGGCATCATTTGTTTTTTGTCTTCACATTTACTTTATAGGCTCTGAACTTCAGAGACTGGTCGCTTTTTCCTGCCAAATATGTTTTCAGGTTAAGATAAGAAACACAGGACAATATAATGAACCACAAGGCAGGATCTTAGCAGTACTGATAGGAAAACCATTAATCCCTTTTTATTCACATGTAAAGGTTTAATAATATCTTTAAAATAACCTTTAAATGTCCCAATCTAGGTTTACTACTCCATACTTTCAAAATTCGAATAAATTGTCTCTTTTCTGTTGAAAACAAAACAATGTAAAGTTCTGCACTGCAGACCCAAAGCTGAGCTGTGAAATAACAGCAGTACAGACCCGTAAAAATACCAAACTTATCTCACTCTATATTCATTTGTCAATAAGACTATAGTTACTTCACTCTATACCCTAATTATTTATAAATATAGAGTAAAGTAAAGATATCCCCTTTTTGAAAAACTCATTTTAGAAAGATAAATAAATGTTACAGCTACTTATTTCATAGTTTAACTGATATTCACAATTATTTTTCGGCTAACAGAGTTTATTCAAACATGCTGCCATGTTCAGATTTCTGCATGTCTTTGACTTTACATGAATATCTTTACAAACTACTATAAGTACTTGGTTATCTTGCAAACAAAATCCCAAAATAGCTCCATGTCTCTTTGCTCTGTCAGCATCAATCAGTATTCCTCATACCTCCAGTCTGATCGTGTCTTTGGATTGTGTTCATTGCACTGAGCAGAAACATGATCCTTGTTTTGATATTTAAGACAATCAGACAGGAGTTGGACACTAGTGTTGTCCCCTCAGCTGTCTTCCATGTTTCATCCAAGCTTTGTTTGAGTTTGAATCTGTTTTTAGAAGACTTTCTGAGATGAAATGATGCCGGGACTCATTGACAACAAAGTGAGGGAAGGATTCTGAGCGCTGATCATAGGGCTTCATCTTCCTGAGTCTACGTGCCGATGGTGGGCTGTGTCTGAAAACAAGTGATATTTACATGAGACATCTAGCTTGGTATTATTCCTCAGATAATTACGCCAACTCTCAATTGTTGCCATGTGGTGACTCATGCTATTTGTTTCTGATTCTGCTTTATATAAAGGTGGATGAGCCTGGAGTCATTAACTAATGATGGGAAAGTGTCGTTCAGGGATTTAATTTTCGAGAGCAGACTTCACGGTTCTGTCAATTACATGGAGTCATTCAGGTGATTCAAAGTTGGATAATGTTGGAACAAAAAGTTGTTTAGTTAGTCATATGAAAACTGATCTTAACTGAGGCATTTAGTGCTTGAGATGTTGTTCTTTTCCTTTCTTACCTTAAGCTTGAACTCTTTTTAATGGTTTTGTTTTTAGTCTGTTCTTAAATTTCCTGCGGTCGGGGCCTTTTTTGTTACCTTTGAGATCTTTTAGCTTACTTCATCTCGTCGGACAGGTTCTGATTAAGAGATTTCTTGATTCTACACATGGGCGGTTCTAGAAAGGGGCAAATAGAGCCACCTGTAGAACTGGCATTGGTCCCTCTGCTGAAAACATAATAATAAATGCATTTCTAAAAATGATATGAGCTAAACCAGACATAGTAACTGATTGGTCCTTTTGAACCATTTCACATTTGTCCTTAAAAATCTGTTTTAATTTGAATTTCAATATTAAGCTAATAGCTTCAGCCTTATTGAGATAGGATCACAGTTTTCTTCTGCTGAATGTTATTTTGAACCAAATTGAAAGAAACACTCAAATTTTTTTTCCGCTGAGGTTTTCCCTTTTACTTAAATTCTACTTATGACTTGATTAAAGCTGAATTATGTTTGTACACGGACTTAATATTACAAAGAATAGCTTTATTTTATCTTTTCATGGGTATTTTATTAGAAACTACTTTTTTCCAGTTACGTTTTTCCCGTTGTCACAATGGGAAAAATGTAACGAGTAAATTTGGTCCAGAATCGCCACTGATTCTGCAAATTTGGAAGCAACTGATCTCACATGTCGCTGATGAAACTGAACCAAAACAATGTGGTTTTTCTGTTAATTTACCAAAATGATAATTACCTTTCCGCACAAGCTCGGTTTGGATAGCTCTGCTCTGTTAATAGATGAAATAAACAACTAAAACACGCATTCATAAGCTTACCGTTGTCTGATATACAACGAGACACAGAAAGAAGAAACATGAAAGGAGGCGAATCACTTTTACAGCATCGTATAAATACAATGCAAAGGTAAAATATGTTTAAGCTGAGACTACTGTGTGAGAAAATAGTAGCATCAGGGCTGACATTTCACAAGTGACAATGATTGTCCCTGGGGTTCCTCAGCAGGAGCCATTAGAGGCCAAACGGTGCTAAAAGTGGAAACAGAACTGAGTGCTTTTTTTTTATAGCAGAAGATGTATGACCAGCGATTTTTCACCGCAAAGCACAACTTTCGGGTTTACAGTGCTGCAAAGTTCACTTCCTGTCAATGTGGGTTACCATGGCGACTTGGTGTGAAAATCTAACCGGATTGGAATGATGATAGCTTTTCAAAGGTATCAACACACAAACACCAGCTCCTAACCAGTCAGCTGTTTTAGAAATCAAACCGCTTCAGTTCAGATGACAAGATAATTAAACTGAAAGGGATGAAAAAAATGCTAAACTAATTACTGTGCAGGTTGTTGTTGAACATTTTATCTCAAGGTTAATGTCTTTTCAAGTATATATTCCAACTATTCTGTTTGCTACAATAGATCTTTCCAAAGTGAATCTACCTTTTTGTTTAAAGCAACACTTTGTAACTTTTGACCCAAGTATTACTTTAATTTCAGAAATACAGAGGTGGATAATAAAAGTCCTGTACAGAGATTAGTTTCAACCATTTGTATTTCTAGCTCCACAACAACTGGGGATAATCACCTGGATAAGTGAACAAAATGAAGGAAAACTAGGCAGGGTTTAACTTTCTGGACTTGAATTATCCTCCTCTTGATTATAGTAAATGATTTCTCAGATCAATACCCAGCAGACTGTGTCTATCGATGCTCTCTGCAGGCTGCCCTTCTTAAAAACCTACCTGTGTAACTTGAGAAGGTCGACCCATCACTGAATGAGTCATGTGACCCGAAGCGCTGCTTTACTGCCGTCCGAGCTCCACTTAAGTATGAGAGCTAACTAAGTAAGCTAAAAAATTTGTGAAGAAACAAAACAGATATAACAATGACCAGATGAAGCATATTTTTGCTTCTCTGATGTAGAATTTCATCTGTAGGGGTGAATGTTTGTGTGATTTTACAAATAAGTGGTTAATACAGCCACAGTTCAGTGTTAGTTGCGGCTAAATGGGCCGAACCTGAAAGTTACAGGTCTAGTGCCCCTAGTGGCTAAAAGTGTTGCAACCTGGCTGCATCAATAACCAGACAATGTTACACCTTTTTAGGTCTTCATCATTTTCCAAAATATGCTGTTCAGGCACTTCAAGAACAGCTCCAAACAGATAAACTCAGAGAATTTCCACACACAACCACAATCAGAGTTGTTCCACTTTGCCACTTCAAGTGGACCAGCAAAGACATAGGGACATGTATGGGGTCATGCATCTCCGGGATGACACCTCTCTTTGGCGATGAGTTGGGCAGTCACAGGCGTTTAGCTGTGACAGCGATGCTGACAGAAGACAAAGCTGCAGTTAAATGAAGAGCTGCCGACACTATCTTGGAGTAGCACGTGGGTTATCATTGTCACACCAGCTCTGAGTCCTTGGTACGTATTTTCCATGAATCACAGAGCTCAACTCCGCTGTTCCAAAAAGATAGCAAGCCAGTAGATGAGGATACATGAGGCCTGTTATCTTTGCAGGAGGCCAGCTGTGGAAAAAAGTCTGGTTACACTGGATCGCTGTCTTGTCAGACTTCATCAGCCAGTCGTCCATTTCTGTCAACCTCTGCCTCGCTTCACCCTGTCTGAATGCATTCGGCTAGGATCTTTGCTGGATCAAGGTCGGACAAACAGAACAAGGAGCAGAAATAAAGTCAGAGAATGGAGAGGCAGATTGGGCCGTTCCTCGCTGTGGGTAGCTATTTGCCCCGGAGTGATCTGGGGATTACGGGCCAAGGCCTGGATGCCCAATCTAAATTGCTCCTCGTACTGAACAGATTGAGCTAAAAATGAAGGGGCCAACTGAGCTGATAGTCAGGCTTACGGGGGAGATATTCTCCTATCCAACAGTTCCCCAGCAGCGGTAGCAAGAGCACTAAAGCCTGATGAAATAAATAAACTACCCTTGAGAAGGCTGTATAGCACTCACACACAGCTGCATCTATTCTGCCCTTATTACAGCTATATATAGCGTCATCATTATTGCAACCGCTGCAGCTATCAATATGCACCCCCCTGCTAAAGTGTTCATACTGTTACAATCACAAACTTCAGCATAATGTCAATTATGGTTTTACAAATGACTTCCTTTTTAATCCTCAAACTAGGATTTAAATTTGGGTGTTACTGTGTTTCTTTTCCTTTTTTTTGCAGTCTCTGTTTTTTTTTCTTGGTTCCAATTTTAATTTTTAAAATCTTCATCTCAACTTTGATTTAGCGAATGAATGCTTTATTCACAAAATGCAAGAAATTAGGAGCACTGATATGGATTTATTTTAAGGCAACACCTTAAACCCACTACAACCATGTTTGACATCATAGGGAAATCAAATGATGTCTGAAGCTGCTTGGTTAATCTGTTTAAATCTCAATATAAGCACCATAGGAGTGTCCAGCTATAATACTAATTAGAAAAGAAATGGATTATGTGTCTGAGAGATGAAGATGTTTTGAGGCAAACTGTGTAAATCGACCAAAGAACAAAATCAACAAAATCTTGAGAAGATGCTTACCTGAGAAACCTGTACCAAAATGACAAAAAAAAATCCTCACAGCTGGAGAGAATCTACATCAACCCCAAAGTCACAAAATAATAAACTAATTACAGATTGCGAAAGTACACAGAGACAAGGACATTTCCTGTAGTTTGATGAAGCTAAAGTTGAAGTATTTGATTAAAACTAATATTGTTCCCTTTTAGGAAACTGGGGGAAAACAACCTTAACTCTGAAGTACCAGAGTCATGTTAGATACTTTGCTACAGGATGGACTGGTGCATGTCACAAAATAAACAGACTTATAGAGAGAGAAGATGGTGAGGAAAGCTTTTTTATTTGTTTTGTCGTTTCCCATTCAGTTCACTTTGGCTCAAACAACAGATGGCGCGATCTGACGCTGATGTTCCCTGAGCTTGACGTTATCCTTTAATCACTTTAGAAGTTTTTCTGAGCTCTTTTTTTACCATTCATTTTATCCATCTCATTGATTTTTCATTAATTTTCCTCCTGCAGCCACACTTAATGTTCAACTGTAGTAACAGGAACATCAAGCTACTTGGAGATGGTTTTATAGCCTTTACCTTTAACACAATTGTCTATAATTTTCTTTGTGATCCCCTGAGAAAACCCCTTCCTTCTCTTCCTCTGGTCCATGTTGAATGTGGTACACACCATGTCAACAAGAAGCACGGTAACTACCTGTAGCTCTATATATAGGCCAACTGCCTTGTTACAAGGTTGTAGACACCTGTGATGCTAATTAGTGGACACGCCTTGATTTATCATGTCCCTTTGATTACACTGTTTTCAGTCTTTTCTAGTTTTTGTCCAACCCCTTTTCATGGGTTTATTTTTTGTGTTGCTTCTTCGTGCTGAGGTTTTTTGCAATCTTAAACTGGATCCTGCTAAAGATAAAGTAACAAATATGATTTTTTTTCCTCCCCTCACTCATTGTGATCTCTTTCTCTTGTTTTTCTAATTGCAAGGGCAGCACCTTTTTATATATAATGTATAATGTCTGTGTACTGTCTGTCTGGGTACTTGGACTGGCTGTACCTAAACGGAATTTCCCTTTCGGGGATCAATAAATATTATTTTAATTTTTTAAAATCATTCAGTTAAAGCACAGTTGAAAAGGAATGTCTGAATTTCATTTGTTCATATTCATAGATTTTTTTTATCTATTATAACTTTTGTCAGATTGAGGGTTATTTCTGGTGCATTGTGGGTTTTCTTTCATTAAACAAGGGGCAACAACAATTTTGCCCATGTGTTGGTTTTGGCTATGAGACAGGAATCCTACTGGGGAATGAGGTTTAACCCGACTCATTTAAACACTCAATGAGCATATTCCTTTCTCTGTGTAGTCATGAATGAGTTGAAGTTGAGTGGATTAGGACGGACAGACTTAATTTAATGAATGCTGCAGAAGCTAAGCCTCTCTCATAGGCTGAGGAGAAAAAAGTCAGTAATAGAGATTCTTTCCAACGGCTTTGGAAAATAAACGCTGGTGTAGTTGTTTGAATATTCATTTCTTACAATAAGAAAACGAAGAATCCAAGCAGTTGTCAGACTGAATCTGTTGACGTGTAACTTGGACACAGTCTGTCAGTTCAAAGGATTTGATGAGGGCCTCTGATGGAGAGAAATAAGACTTTTCTGCTGGTTCAACAGTGAATTTTTCATATCACTGAAAACCCCAGGAGAAGTCATTTAGCACCTGCTCCAATAGCTGTTGTCAAGGGGCTCTCGAAGCACTTTTACAATGCCAAATCTTGACCTCCATACCAGAGGAAAAGCAGCCTGTCACAATCTGCAGGGTTTTTATTGTAGCTTAACTAATGAGCAGGGCTCAAGGCAAGGATACTATCCAAGGTTTATATTCTTTGTCTCAATATGAGCACATTCTGCAACCCCCTCAAAAATAACATATTTTCCCTCCTAATTCAAGTCTTTGCTTTGGAAATACGTCCTTGTGCTTTTCTCAACTAGCTTAAAAAGATTTGTGGCTTTAGTGTGAGTTGATTGTAACAGACTGCATTGCCAGAGGGGGGAGTGACTCCCAAGTTTGATGCTTGTGAACTTTGACACTAATTTTTACCAGTGACCAATAGCAAACTGCCTTGACAGTACTGACCTT
This sequence comes from Jordanella pulchra, assembly GCA_034780135.1. Classification (NCBI taxonomy): domain Eukaryota; kingdom Metazoa; phylum Chordata; class Actinopteri; order Cyprinodontiformes; family Cyprinodontidae; genus Jordanella; species Jordanella pulchra. The sequence continues at coordinate 51,370 of JAUZNJ010081821.1, read as the reverse complement.
TGAGGGAGCAGAGAGCTGGAGAGTACATAACAGGAAAACCTGCGCTCTGTGCCCTGCGAAAGTTTTCAAACCCATAAACATTTCTTCTTTAAGGATCATACCTGGTTTACGACTTGGTGTGATTTACAAATTTGCATTCAGCAGTGCTTCTTAAGGCTTTCTTAAAACAAAGGTTTGTTTTCAGTTGAAGTCAACGGCCATGTCCTGGTTAAGATAGCTGCAATAGTATTTTAGGTGTTGTATTATATCCCAACAGTTGGCTATCTAACACTTTTTTAAATTTTCCTTTCATCACTTTCCTTCTACTTCAGGATTACACTTTACTTTGTGTTTGGCTGTGACATAAAATCCTAAGAAAATACACTAAACTTCACATATAAATAGTGCAAGCAGTGCAGTGAAATTTGAAATAAGCAAGTGGGAAGATCATAGAGAGGTTTATAGTTATAAAATGAGTTAATGACTCCCAAAGCAATCGACAGCACATGTGTTTTATAGTAACTCCTGCTGTCTAAGTTATTATTACATTTCAAATGGATTATTTCCAACTTTGGTTAGATAACATCTTTTTCATAACATGTAATTTACTTCTTTCACCGTGTCTCATAAACCTGGAAAGAAAGGTACATTTTGAATGCGATAATGAACAGATAAGTAAAACAAATTGAAAGTAAAACCATTGTGTGTATTTCTAGCCATCTGTTCAAATGATTCTGCAAAAAAGAAATCCAGAAAATACAAAGAAAATAAGCTGCATTATTTGACTTTTTCCTATTGTTTGGAGACTAAGTAGAGGAATCCTATGTAAAGGTGGAAAACTGTCTTTACAGGTTGCAAGGATTAAGCAACTAGTGTTTACTTTTACTTGACATGTCTGTGAGGCAGTTTTTAGCTACCAGTGAGCAGCAACCTTTACTTGAAGTTTGTAAATAAAAAGAAACCACTGAAAAAGTTCAGGAAATGTATAGCTTTTCTGTTTATGATGTTCTAGATCTGAATAAGTAAAGGAAAAAGAAAATTAAGCCTGAATCAACTTCGAATCTAGGTTAAACTGAGTATTAGGTTCTAAGCATTATTATTATTTTGTTACAAAATTAAATGGACCAAAGTTCATAAACAGATCATTGAGAAGAGTGACTCTTAACCCTGTTCCTTAAAGCCACTACTACCTGATTCTGTGGTGACAAGTTAATTCGGTCAGAGGAATTGGGTTTGCTGAAGCGGCGACACGTCTAAAACACATAGAGCTGGAGTTCACTGGTGTAAGACAGCCCATTGTTTATCTAAAAAGTCCAGGAGTTAGAGATTCTAGATTCTAGAGATTCTTCCAGCAGATTCTGCACCAGGTTTTAAAAGCCCAGAGTTCGTATCGTTATGTTTTATTATTTGTTGATTTTAAAATCTGACTACTTCTCAATGAGCTTCAATTGGCTTCTGTTGGTTTTGCCCAAGGATTAAAGTAATGCAGCTTAAACCCCCAGAGAATCATATAACTGATTGGATTTGCAGAGGCGTGTGCTGTGCTGTAACGCAGACCGTGTACCTTAATAAATGTGGGCCCCTCTGCAGTAATGGGAATGGTTCCAAAAGCCTTTGTGGTGTCAAGTGATCAAATAATAAAATCCAGATCTTTGTTCAGATGGAGGTTGTTTTAACCTGGGTTATTTCATCTTGTAAAAAAGAATACAGACTCATTAGTGAGAGAAAACTGCTATGTGGTGTTCAGAAGTCAGCTAATTCTTAAACAGAGTCAAGATGAGTGCAAGTTAATCTCTATTTGAATACAACCTCTTCCATAAAGATCTCAGAGGTTTGTTAGAGAACCTTGATGAACAAACAGAAGCCAAAGGAACACAGAGGACATGTCAGCTGGAGGGACTGTGGCACAAATGCAAAACCAGGGCTGCAGAAGAGTGGGGGAGTATTTAACTGCAACACCACAAATCATTCATTGAGGGTGGGCTCAGAGCAGTTAGTCTTACAAAGTGTGGAATCATTTAAAAGGTATTTTTAATTGAAAAACTGCCTACATTGAAATGTTTCATATTTATTGTGCCTCTTGCCCTGCAAACCAACCAAAACACGATCTGACATGCTGGGTAAAAGGAGTACTGATCAGAGACGGAGACCTGTGGTAACTTTGGAGGAGCTGCGGGGATCCAGTTGCTTTGTACTCCATAAATATAGTACTTAAGGAAAAAAGGAAAAAAATGATTATCTCAAATATTTATTCATCTAAGGAAACATATTTAATTTTAATCTAAGTTTTAAAATTGTGTATCCCTTCAGTGAGCAGGATAGGAGCTAAGGTACAATTAATTTACACTGTTACTCCCTGCTACTGCTCTACTGCTGTGAGAGGATGTGTGATGCTACCTGCGGGGTGAGGAGACCAAATAAATCATTTAAAATAAGGATTTAACTTTGTTTTTATAAAATCAGTCAGAAATACAGCAAACATTTTCTAACAAAATACTGATAAACACTATGAGGCAGGTGTTCTGCTGTTTGACTTGATAAACAGTCTTCCTCCTTTAAAAGAGGATAGATATGACATGAAGTCAATTCCTCCACGTTAGGCGTCAACGAATGAAAAGCTCATAAAAACCAGCACATGCCGCTGACCTTCCACCACCTCTGCGTGTTGTGAGCTGTTCTCTCAGAGGACCAGATGGAGGGGAGCGACTGTAAGCAGAGGACAGATGTTTCACAAGACCCTGGGTGAGTTCATTTACCCGTGCATGTCTGAGATCGCACATGTGACTGGGAAGGAAATAAGCTGAATGCCTGCGTGTCGAAAATTAACCCAAAGGATGCGAGAGTGTATTAAAACCCTTCTGGTCTGAGCTTCTGCTACTGTTTTTAGCACAGTACTTCCACTGTATGCATGTGAAACTATTCAAAGCCTTATTCAGCCTGGTAGTATATAGAGATTTAATCCATCACTACAGTTGTTCAATGACCAGGATTTGATTTGTTTGAACATCTTTCCAAAGTGCTAATCTGGTTATTTGAGGGTGTTTTACAAACTCAAGGTTGGAAGAGGTTAAAAATGATGTTAGAGAAATTTATGTTGCTGCTTATCAACTTGGATCATCTTCAAAAAATTCCAGGATGGAAGATCCTGGGAAATTCCACCAAAGCGCTCCAATTTATATTAATTAACAGACCAGACACCATTCACACCATTCCAAGTTTAATTCTAAGGTTATTCTAAGGTTGACAGCATGGTGGTGGTCTGATGATGATGTTGGCTTGTTTTACACCTAGCGAGTGAGTCAACAATGAGTCTAATAGAAGGTCTGGTCATGGATAAAACAATTAGGACACAACTGTGATACAAAGTTGTCTGAAAGGAAAAGAACCAATGGCCTAGTCAAAGTCCAGAAAACTCAAAGAAACTAATCCCTGTAAACTTTAAACGAAATCCTGGGCTACTCTTAGATTTAGACAGATTTAAAATCAGATGTTTTTAATTTATCACAACTTATTCAGTCTGATATTTAAAACCCTAAAATGAAAGAGGAAACTAAACTACCAGTCCATTTACACAATGGAGCAATAAACAAATAAATAATCCTAAAAATCATATAATAGTTGCCTATATTACTGTAAAAGACAACATATCAAAATAATGATACAATAAAATGTAGAATATCACATTAAGATGTCTGTTATTTATAAAGTGGAAGCAAAGCAGAAGGAAAATAGTGTTTAAATATGCACATTAGTCTTTTATTGGCTAGTGGCAAAAAGAGATGTGCTTTGTTAACCTTAAACACACTATCCCTATGGTTTAGCGTAGTACTGACACTACCACACTGTGGGGGTGATTTCCAACTACGTGTACACTGGTTAGAGTTTGTGGTAAAGCTAATGGATACAAAAACAAGTCAAATTCAGATCAGAATAAAAGTCCACTTTTCAACATGACCCTGAATATGCAGCCAGAACCACACTGTCATTGTTTGGATTTAGCTAATTTTTGTGTTAAAATGCCCAAATCAATGTTTAGAATCTAATCCTAATTAAAGTCTGTGGCTTTCTACATAATCTGACTTTATTTTAAAAAATCATAAGTAAAAAAAAAAAAATCCTCTCTCTAGATATGCCGAACAAGGGTTCTACTATTTTTGAGTTTATAGAATTGAGGAATTAAAAAATGAACCCCACACTTCAGATTTACTTTCTTTATTAATAAAAGATAATCATTTTACTTTACAAACATGCACCACTTTGTGTTGGTTTAAAACCCCAATTAAAATGTATTTAAGTTTGTGCTGGTAACATGAAAAATTAAACAAAGTAATTTAGCAAACCATTTAATGACGTACGTTAACTGAGATTACTGAAGCAAAAGTGCTTTACTTAAAAATGAAACAAAAAAAAAACTTGAAATTGAGATTTTTGAAATTATTGACACTTTCTTCAGGATATAGGAAGACATACAACAGAGCGGTATAACAAACGCCTGGCTAGCACCATGGCCAGCGCCTTCAATGAGTAGCCATTTTTTTCCCTTCTAACAAAGAAGCCGTCAATCTAGAATGGCACACACCTGCGTGACGTAACTCCCCGCCCTCTTCGAGTGTTTGGCACGTGTTGTTTTTGAGCTAATTAAAAGTTTTAGGCTAGCAATATGTAGCCTACCCCTCGTTATTTGTTTGTGTTTATTTTATGGTAAATAACTCGACTTCTGCGTCACAGTTTTAACGCAGTTATTCGCCGAGCCCTTCACTCTTTCGCTGTTAGTGACAGCGTGAAGCCATTGGGCAAAGAGACCATCAGTCTTCCCATCACGACAGCAGCGCCCTCCGAGCGCCACGCGCACACTAGCACCAACCGTTCTCACGCGCCGCCACAAACGCTCAGAGCTCTAGCAAAGGAGCAGCGTTGAGATGTTGGTTCCGCCGCGACCCGCCGGCTCTTCCTTCCTTTCGGATTTAATCTCGGAAAGGAGCGCAGGCAGGGGAGCCTCTGCTATGCGGGGGAGCTGAAGGAAAAGAAGGGGGATTCGGTCACGGAGGGAAATTTTGTTTATTTTCTTTATTTTTTTCCCCCTTTGTGAGGATGACTGAGTGCTGACAAAGAAAACCGGGGGAGCCCTCCTGGCTTCGGTTTACACCCGCGAACTTAAAAGGCACGCGCTTTACCCTCAGCCAAGTATATTTTTTTATTTTTCTCTATTATAAGCACTTCTTTTTTGGGGGAGGGGGAAAGGAAACCATGCCTGTTCGGAGAGGTCATGTTGCGCCACAAAACACATTTCTTGGAGTGATTATTCGGAAATTCGAAGGACAAAGTGAGTACCTGTCCAATGTGTTACTGTGATGCTTCCTTTTGTGTCTGTGTGAGCAATCCCTTACAGGAAAACACCTAAAAGCCTTACTAAAATATTTGATTAACTTCATTTTCTGTGTATTTATCTTAAATATAAAAATGTGTAGACTCCCCCACCATCCCTTTTTTGCTGCAGATTTAGCTTACAAAGAAAACAGTCTGAAAAAAAAAATAATGCTTCATTTAAATCATATTTATTTCCTTCCCCTGGTCCTTAAGGTACACTGCCCTCATGTCTTGGATGCTTCCCAGCTTTCACACACCTGATATCAGTTGATGGCAGATTATCCGGCTTTGCTGAACTGCAATCATCCGATTCAGGTGTATTGGAGCTGAGAAACATCTAAAACATGCAGGGCAGTGTGCTGTAAGGACCAGGGTTGAAAAACACTTTTTATATTACCAATTTTTGCCTAATTAAACAGCTTCTACAGTTGTACAATACAATGCAAAACTACCTCCTCCTCCTGTTGGCATAGTTTTTGCCTTATTTATTTACACTGCAATATTTGGCTTTATGTAGAAATCATATTTAAAAGGATATTTTTTATTATTAAAGAGTGAAAAAGAAAACTGTCCAAAACAATCTGCCTTATGTAGAAATAGCTACTGATCATCTTAAAATGTTTTATTGGAAGAAGAGGGCAGAAAGAAAACAAAAAACACACCCAGGACTGAATGCTGCAAGACTGGAACAATAAGAAAATAACTTCAGCTGAACCTGTCTGGCAGAATGAAGTAGGTAAAATATTGTAAAAGAGGGAATACCAAGACTTTTTTTTTTTGCATTGGGAGGATTTATCAGTTTGAAAAGGGTTACAAAGCTCTGTCTATGGTTTTGGGTCATAACATACAAATGGAGAATATATTGAACATTGGTGAACATTCCCAGGGCTGACTCCATCATAAAAGAACCAAGACCAGATTATTTTTCATTCTTCAGCAATAAGGGACTGTAAAGAAATGGCACCCAATGGAAAGTTTAAAGGCTAAAGCCACTGCTGCGTAAGAAGAACACAAAGTCCTCTGTAGCCTTCGCCAAAATTAGGATGAATCGGAACATGTGTGTCCAGATACAGCAGGTATAGAACTGGAAGAAAAAGAACATGGTAGAGCAGTGGAACAGGTTCCTGGTTCTGTGATGATCAAACTTTAGGTCCTCCTTAAACCTAACTTTAAGGGACAGAGAGATTTTAGTGGGCTCCTGGTTTCTGGGACAAATTATACTTCAAATCTGCATAGGCCATCTAATGTCTGATTCTGAAAACTGTTTAATTTGAAATACCTTGTTCCTCGGTAGCGATATAAAGATGTTAAAGGACCACATCTGCAGCGATTTGGATGGGACTAGCTTGGAATTTGAAAATCTTTAATCAACCTGGAGTATCTTGTTTTAAAAGCTCAGCATTAGTCCTATCTGACCAAAGCACAGAGTTCCAGTTAAAGTCCTACTGAAAGGATTTGATTTTCCATTTGTGATCTTTGAGATTAATTCCTGGAGTCTCGTTAGTCACAAGTAGCTATGCAGAAGTTTAGGCTATTAAATAACCGTGAACACAAATGTTTTCTATTTCCCATATGTGTTAAAATATATTTATACCAAAGGACAATATAAACGTTTAAAAGCAGCTAATATTTACTGTTCATAAAGGTCTAATGACAAACTAAAGATTAAACAAACAATGCTTCAGTTCTGTTTAATAGACAGGGAAGGTTGTGCTGCCAAAAACTGTTGTTAGGCAGCTTTTTATTCTTTTTGCCAAATTATATTTTTTCCTGTTTTAGTTTTTAAAGTAGAATAAACCAAACAAGGATACTGAGGAACTTTATCCACATCTGTTAATGATAAAATCTGGATATGTTCATTATTCAAGGGAACATCAGAATATCTGTAGATCTAGAGTATCTTTTAGTGTCATTAAAGTTACATATTCACACATTTTCAGTGATCAGTGTCTGTGTCCTTCATTTTGATCAAAATGGGGCATAATTAATTAAAGAAAGGGGCTTTTGAAATTATTTTGCATATAAGGCTGTTTGACCAACATGGAAGCAGGAAGGATTAACTAGACATTATATGTTTCTTCATGCTGTATTTTCATATTTACTGTTTATTACTTCGTCCTCAGAGACAGTCTAACACTTTCCCTTCCTCCACGATTTCCCAGATAAAAAATTCATCATAGCCAATGCCCGAGTGCAGAACTGTGCGATCATCTACTGCAACGACGGCTTCTGCGAGATGACGGGCTTCTCCAGGCCGGACGTCATGCAGAAGCCGTGCACGTGCGACTTCCTGCATGGCCAGTTCACCAGCCGGCACGCGGTGGCCCAGGTGGCCCAGGCACTTCTGGGTTCAGAGGAGCGCAAGGTGGAGATCACCTACCACCGCAAGGATGGTGAGTGCAGTGGGCTGGAAAGGGAGGTTGGTGATGTGACGCTGCTGCAGTGGTTTGATCTTTAAGTACATCCTGGAAGGAATTATGTTTTTATTTTCAAACAGCAGCTTTAGCTGAAGGAAAAAGTGAAATTTCACAATGATGCACTACTTTGGGCTTATCTGTTACATAAAATCCCTTCTTTTCTCCTTGAAGCAGCCCACCACCGCTGCCAAAGTTCTCAGTTGATCATTCATGGTTGGTTGAGGTGTATCTGGAGCAGAAGTGTACTTACTTTGAACCCCAAGGGGGGGAGCAGCTGGGCAGGTTCTTCACTGTAAAGTCCAGCTCTGAATTAATGCTGGAACCGTTCGGTAGCTCCATCCCAATGCTCACACGCTGAGAGCTTTCTCTGATTGCCTCCATGTTTCCGCACACATGTATCATGGAACTCGTCTGCTGTGAGAATTTGATCTCATTGTCTGAGATTAGAGCCGCAGTCTGTGGCTGATGGGGTCTGTTTTAGTTGATCTGATGTATATTGCAGCTGATTTAGTTTAAATGTGGTCTCCAAAGCCACATTTTATACCGGTGGCATCATCCGAGTCGATCCAGGGCCTGTAGCATTAACATTAACCTTCCTTTTGGAACAACCTGGTACTATCACTGTTACAGAGCGGAGGTTTAGGTTCAGTTACACAAACTAACCCAAATACTTTATTATACATGGTATTACAGGTTGAGCTATAATTAGTGAAATTAATTACACACCTTCTCTCATGTTTTCCACCCAGTCCTCGGCAGAAGTTTTCATATTCTGTGAACTTTATATGATGTTATATTAAGTTTTGACCACAAACCTCTGAGGACTTTATGTGATAGAACAAAAAACTATAGCAAAGCATAATTATGAAGTGGAAGAATTATCTGTGTTTTGTTATTTTTATCTACTTAGACATTTGAATTGACAATGATTCATTTTTAAAAAGGTGGCTTGGATGTTTGCTGCTCTCCTCGCTGCTGGAACAGCTGGATGTTTAGGGGGATGTCTTTACCAGCTTCACACATTTTTTCTTTAACCCTGCTTTGAACTTTGTTTACACCAAGTTTCTCTTTGTGGGGTTAAAAATAGGATTTAGACTCACTGGTCACTTTATTAGGTACCGGGTTGGGGTCCTTTGTGCCTTCATCCTCTGTGGCATAGATTCTACAATGTACTAGAAACATACATCAGAGTTTGGTCCTTATTGACATGATGACATCACACAGATGCTGCAGGTTTTATTGGGATAGAAACCTCTCGTTCCACCACATCCTAAAGGTGCTCCATTGGATTGAGATGTGGTGACTGTGGAAGACATTTGAACGCAGTGAGCTCATGGTCATGTTTAAGAACCCAGTCTGATATGACTGGCTCTTTATGTCACTGTTTGTTACCCTGCTGGAAGTAGCCATGTGTAACGCTGAGTAAAGACATGGAGTTGGTCAGCAATAATACTCAGGCAGGCGGTGGTGTTAACACAATACTCAGTCGGTACTAAGAGGCCCAAAGTGTGCCAAGAAAATCTCCCCCGAACCAGTGCACCACCTCCAGCCTGAACCAATGATGCTGCTAGCATGGATCCATGCTTTTATTTTATTGACACCGAAATCTGAACCGACCAGAAATCGTAGCAGAAATCGAGACTCATCAGGCAAGAGTTTTCCACACTCCTATCTTCTAATGTTGTGCCAATTGTAGCCTCGGTTTCCTGTTCTTAGTTGACAGGAGCGGCGCTCAGTGGGATCTTCTGCTGCTGTAGCTCATCCACCTCACGTGTTGTTGTGCTTTCAGGGATTCTCTTCTGCGTGACTCGGTTGTAACGAGTGGTTTTTTGAGTAACTGTTTTCTTTTGACCATTCTCCTCTGACCTCTGGCATCAATGAGCCGTTTGCTCCCACAGAACTGCTGGATATTCTCTCTCTCTCTGACTGTTCTCTGTAAACCCTAGAGATGGTTGTGGGTGTAAACCCCAGTAGATCAGCGGTTTCTAAAATATTCCATCCAGTCCTTCTGGAACTGACAACCATGCTACGTTCAAAGTCACTTGCATCACCTTTCCTCCCTTTTCTGATGCTCCGTTTTAACTGCAGCAGATTAGCCATATTTTCATAGAATAGAATAGAATACAACTTTATTGTCATTGCACTGTCGCAAGTACAAGCAACAAAATGCAGTACATGCCTAAATGCATTGAGTTGCTGCTAGTAATTTAGCATTAACAAGCCCTTCGGCATGTTTACCTTGTAAGGTGGCCGAAGAATATAGGTCTAGGGCAAAAATAGACTGTACAATATTTTCAATAGGCGTATTCATCAGTAGCTCAAACTGTACAAGGGAACTGCAGAGTTTAAAAGTTGAAAGGTTGTGATATCTGTTCTTATCTTGCTGTATAACCAAAAACCACACATCAGACTCATCCATCTAGCAGTAAAGACGGAGAAATCCCATGTTTGTACATGCGCAATGTACGAGATTCAAGTAGATCAGCTCTATCTCCTCATCACTTCACAAAGAAAAAATGTTTGATTTTCATCTGATCGTACGATTCCTGATCTAGAGGTGGTTGTCAGAGGCTAATTGCCTCTCGTTAACCTGAACGCCACACAATTCTGGACGGAGCTGAAACTGGACCCGATCCAAAATAATTCTCACACGGCTGAAAAATCGCCCCATAGGAGTGAAATATGCTTCAAAAGGGCCAGACAGAGCTCAGGTCTCTCTCATTAAAAGGACCAAACCTAGGTATGGTATAATGGCAGGTTGTTGCTAACTCTATAAATCTGGTATTTTTATAGTTGTTTAACAGAAGAGTTTTAATGATTTAACTCCTGTTTCCATGAAAGATAAACTTAACATGCTTTTACTCTCTGAGTGCAGCTCTCAGGCTGGTTTAATAGAACCCACAGAGTGAGAGGGGAGGTTTGGTTGGAAATGACTTCAAATGATGGTATCCTTGGAGACATAGCCAGGGGTCAAAGGTTGAGAGAGTCGAATGAAGACAGAAATACTTAAGGGAATGTCTTTGCTCCATTCAAAGCACCGTGCTTTAGTCTGAACCCTTTCAGACGGTCGAATTGCAGCACAAGTCTCTCTTTATGTCTTTAATAAACTTAACTGTCCTTTGAAGAGCTCTGGCACTTATCTTTGCTGTCCTCTTTCAGTTCAACCTTACATCTAAAATTCTAGATGTACTTTTCAAGATGTAATCAAATGAATCTGCAAGGTGTTACTCCAACATCGCATTAAGAAAATCCTCTGACATTGCTTTAAGTAAACAATCAAACAAGGATGCTATTTGGGATTGTTATACATTTCAATTACAACACGAAAGGCTTTTAGGCCTTTAGCTTGTAACCTTATTTTTCCAGAACCAACAAATGCTCTATAAATTATCCTTCCTGTTTTAGATAAAAAAAACAAAAAAAAACTAACTGATAGGGAAAGTGGCGACTAAGGGAAGAAGAATTGAAGTCCAGCTACTTTGAGGATCTTTGAGGCGTTTGAAAATAAAGTCAGAAGAAGCACAGAGATAAGTTAGCGGTGGAACCTCATTTGTTTAGGTTGTTTTAGACATGACTTTTTTTTATGTTTATTTTATTCTAGAGCTGAATTCAGTTAACATTCTTTGCTTTAGTACTGCTAACAATTTGGTAATGCTGACTGCTACCTGTAGATGCTAAAGGGAAGTCACCGTTGATCCTTAAGGACCTCTGCCCTGCAGCTGCTATAACTCATCTGAAACACACAAATCTTTTCTTTACCGACATGCCAAGTTTCAGGTGTGTTGAAGCAGGAATTCAAAAGCCTGGTTTTCATCACCTGAAATTTTTTCTTTATTTAAATCTTATCTAGTCATGCACTTGGTTGTGAACCTGTCGTTTAGTGTTTTTTTGTTGTTGTTGTTCTTGTATGGTTGTATAAACTAATCAGCACCATTATGGCTGATGGGGGTATTTTTGACCTAACTTCAGCAGGTCCGTCTCCTGTTTTACTGCATCTTGTACGTGTGCAAAATATTCAGCCTCAGTCGATCTGCTGAACAAACCGTAATAATGAGGACACAGATACCCTGGTGTTGCATAAATCTTAAGCACAGTTGCATTGGACAGAGGGGCTGGTCTATAGGGAACTTGAATAAAGAGCTAGATCAACTCCTACTGTCAGACCTTTCCACGGGGGAAAACGTTTCCTTGTCATCCTCGCTCCTGTGCCCCCAAACACCTCATTTCTGTCCTCATACCTTTTCTCCATGGAGGGTTAGTTACCTGCTTCTGGCTGCACACCGCCATAGAAATCAGAGGAAAAGACACAATATGATTATTGCAGTTTCTAGGGTGAAACCCGGGTGTTAAAATAATGCCAAAATACAATATCATCACAGGATTAGTGGAAGTTGTTCCAGATTCTAGTACCCACTGCAGCGTCTGTCAGCTCCTTGTTTGATACTTTGAGTCTGTGTGCAGCTTGCTGACTCCTCTCCTTACCGTGAACCGTAGGATTGTCTGTGAAGCATTTTTTTTTTTTCCTCCTTAATCCCCAGACTCAAGTTCAGCCGAGCCTTTTTAACCGCTGTCCTTTAACGCCCCTCAAGGAGATTCTGCTTGTCGGCACAATCTGAGGCACATACTGAAAGCTTTAGGATTCACCCACCGGTGACCCACCGGTCTGTGTGGGACCACTACAGGAGGTGAAGCGAAAGTTTGAGCTAAAACTCAGAGGTTTAGATAATCGGACCTCTTGATTAATGCCCTTCTTGTTTCTAACTGTCAGTGATGATGCAACATGAAGCATTAAAAGGTTTTTACTTTGGTTTGTATTTATTCATTTTTATTTCACTGTTTTTCACTACATTTATGTGAAAAACCAGTTTTAATTTACAAAATGTGAGTTTTCTTCACACAAGAATAAACTTCCCAGCTGTAATAATCCGTCTTGAATTGAGCTGAAAGACTTTTCTTTAAAGCCACACTCCCTGTTCATCTCCTGGACACTTTATCTAAATTCATAAATCCTTTTGCAATACAAAGGGCTGCTATGTTTTCAGTTAAAAATGGATCTTCTTTACAGCAGGTCCAACATAAAAGCCTGATCTGTGAAGTGCTGCACTAATGGATGCATAGGAGCCAATCTGCCACCGTCACAACAAAGAGCTTTAATGGTTCGGTAAATAGGCTGTTAGATTTGACAAATTAGGAGAGAAGATTTAAAATGCTTGTTTGTTTTGCTGTTTTGACTGACTGCTTGCAGAGAGAAATAATAAATTAGTCTGAGTTGATTAAAAGATGTATCTTAGAACTAATCACACGTACAAACCTTAAAAGGTTTGGAAAAATATTCAAAAGGTGGATTTCAGGAACTGTTTTAAATTCAGTGCATCTGATGTTGCATTACTTATCAGCACTTGTGCCATCTATCTCTTATACATATTTTCAAATTAGTAAAATTCTCCTCGCTCTGTGTTTGTCCTACCTAAAGGCGATCTTTCAGTCTTTAGAGTAACAGCGATCCATAAATCAGACGCATGGTAAGAGCTCTTGGTTACAAATAGCAGATAAAACTGAAAATGCCACTCTATAAATAGATTGGAGCTGCTTGTGACTCGCTGATGCCCACTGAGATTGAGGACTTTCTTTTTCCTGGTGTTAGAAATGTGTCGGACAAATGAGACGACTGAATAGTCCACAGTTGGTTCCATTTAACACTACTGGTAAACGTCTGTCCCTTATTTCAACAGAAAAACATCTTAGAGCTTCATTGTTGTTAGAAAAGGTAGTCATATGTTCTGATTTATCTCTACGGGTCTGAATATTTAACTTTTTCTTTTTGTTCAGGTTGCAACTCAAAGGTTGTAATATTTAACTTTCTGAGGGACTGAAGTCTTGCGTTTATATTATCTTTAAACCACAGTGATCAGTGTTGAAATATTTCAGCCTAATAAATGAGTTTCACATTATTCTAAATTGTTCTAACTGCTTAAGCTAAACCCCTCCATTTAGAATGATGAAAGCAAGGCATTGTGGGATATTTTTAATCTTCCAGAGTCTTGAATAATTGGAGATTATTCATATATTTACACCTGGGTGGTGATGAAGTTGACTACCTGAAAATGCTGAACCACTCTAGTTATGACTGATCTTTATATCCTTCTGAAAGTTAAACTTCCAAGTCTTGAGTCTTCCAGCCTCTAAGGCTACGTCCACATTGTAGGACTCTTAATGCTTAAGTTCATTTTTCAGGAATCATTTTTTTTATGCGTGTGTGGTCTTTCCCATTACCTTTTAAAATGCTGTCTGTATTGCAGCTCCAAACTGCCCCGCATGTGGATAAAAACACTAGAGCATCATCACATGCAGCACAACAGTACACATAAAGAAATGGGTGTTATGAGTTCACAACCTTATTCATTTGTTGTCAGCAGGCGCTGTGTATAAAACCCATAAATAACAGGAGAGTATAACTCTTCATTGTGGTATTTTAGGGAGGTCTGATTGTTGTTTCAACACAAGAAACTGTCTGGATACGGAGACACAGCCAGCAAAGATGGGGCAAATTATTTCCCATATCCTGATGGTTGCTGTCAGCCTTTCAATTAGGCTTTAATCAAGATTTAACTCTGTTTATTAATGAGCTCTAAAATCTTAATGCCTCTCCACCTAATGACCTGCTTCACTGCAAAAGTTAGTGTATTTCCCCTTGATTTAAGCAGGTAACAAAAGATACCATTAGGATAAGAAGATTTATGCTTTAGATAAGAATAAAACACCCCAATTTTTTATTTCTAGTGCCTAATATCTAGTTATCTCACTTTAGGGCAAAAATACTCATTCTATTGGCAGATCATCTTATGTACCTGCTTAAATTAAAGCCAAATATGTATTTATCAGGAAATGTTTTACTTATTTTTAGATCGTTTTTTGCAGCATTACTATCCCAGCTTCTGTCTGTTTTGCTAACTACTGTTTTTTCCTACTGAGCAACATACAGTTGTGAAAAATTGGATAGAAAGTGACGTCAAAGTCGCATTTAATCCGCGATGGTCGTTGACACCCGACTCGCATTCAAATAGATCAGATACGAGTCAAGATTCAGGGATATGAATGGGACTTTAAAAAGTCAGATATAGGCCAGATCCAAGCGTCCAGACATGTTTAAACCCCTGACCTTGACGCTTGACCCCAGAATAATCAGATTTGGGCCACATTTGCCTGCAGTGTGAACAGGCCCTAATAAAACTGCTGTCTTGTATTTTTTCACTGATCATCCATCATCTCTGATCGATTCCCAGCATGAAGCTGCTTCCTTTTTCCATGATTATATTTTCAAACAAAGTGTTTTTAAAAGAGTTTAAACTCACCAGCACACCTGTTTCTCTACTATCATGATTACAGCCTTAAATCCTATTTTTGCTTAGAGCTCAAATCTACTTATGATGTAAAAAAAAAAAAAAAAAAAAACACTTTTCCGACATGTTTGTCTCCTGTCAGACTAAACATTTTAGTTTTTTTCCGGGTTCAGATTTTTTTCATTGCTCAGCCTTTGTCTTACTTCTCTAAAGTGTCGGGACAGGCATGCATAGTGATTGTATTTCACACTTTATTCCTCCTCCAGCAACAGCGTGTTAACAAGGTGCTAACTAGGAAGCAGTTTTAAAATAGACTCACCTGTTAGCCATTACTTTCAGTCAGTCTGCTGGCTAATCCTCGGTGTAGGGCATGGCATTTGTTTGATAGTTGAGAAATGATCTCATTTGTTTGGGCTCATTTTCTGGATCGCTGAGATAATGTCATTTTAAACCCGAAGAGCTGTTGTGCTCATATGTTCACATCAGGAACTTGGTGACTGGAATATTTAGGAACTACTAGAATGAATGTTATCTTCCACACAGGACGCCACTGTGATGAGTGATGGAACAGTTCAGGTTGTTCGACTGAAGTACTTCGTTTATTTGCATGGCTTTGAAATGAGGGGGGGGGGAAGTAGATGCCCTGCTGTAAAAACAAGATAAGCTCTTAATTTTTTTTTTTTGCACCTTTATCAGGAGCTTTTCTTCAGTACCTGCTACCAAGAAACCCCCCAAATCATAAATATTCTACAATAACTGCATAAATTATTCCATCTGAGCTAATTTCTGATTAATCTGATTATTTGACCTCTTTAGGATCTCCATAGTTTCACTTTGATCCCAAGATGACCCACGAATCATTGACTCACTGTCAAATTTCCCCATTTATCCCTTAAATTGCAGACTCTGCCAAAAGGGGAATTTAAAAGGAAAAGGAAATGTATTTTGAAAAATTAATGGGACTTCAATCTCTGATCAGCAGTGGCTCCCTCTAAAGGTTGGGTTATGCTTGACACACGTACAAACTAAGCAGAAAACGAGTCGCCTGTTTCCCCCAACACCACACTATTGTTTACTGTTTACAACTTATTCCAACCCTCTTGATGTTGTCTAAATTCGACAGTCATTTATTTCCAGGAGTTTTCCCACAATCTGCTGATAGTGGTTATATTTATGCCTAAATCATAGGATAGCTCTAGGTGGTGCGAACATTTGCGAACCCTTGGCAGTAGGAGCTGTTGCTTGCTATCTGTTCGCATGGTTGAAAATTTTCCTAGATGCAGAAGTTCGTGCAGAGGGATGTCAAACAAAAAAGGGTTTAATTTGGACGTATCGAACATGAACCAGGCTTTAGGTAGAGAACATGATTCATGGCTCCATCCGTCCAAGGTTACAACTGTCCTGAAGATGTAAAGCAGCTCAGATTGACCCTCTATCACCACCATGTTTGATTAGAAGACCATCTTTGTCTAAAATGTTATAAGTTTTACTCCAGAGGCAACTATGTGCTTTTTGTCTTTTTTTTTTGTCCATCAAAAGAAGTCTTTCATTCATGTTTGGGGAAAGTTGATCCCACTTTTCCCAGTTTATCCTCCTTATGATCCAACCATGACTTGCAGGGCTTTAGATGATGTCCTGGACCTCCTGTAACCTCCTGGATGAGTCGTAGGCGACCCTCTTAGATTATCGCATGTTCCAGAAAGGTTAACCTCTGCTCTAGTTTCCATATTTCTGGATAAATGTTCTCACTGATGGTCCTCTTTTGTTAATATTCTACTCTACTTCATTTCGTCAGTTTAAATCTTCGATTCTGCTTGTCAGTAATCAAGGCTGGATGTTAATTTTGATTAAACAACACATGAACAATACTTTAGCGCAGATCCAGGTTGGTTTGAACAACTAAGATGATCATTTAAAACCTTTCATGTTTTCACTCGAGCAACTTTTTCCATTATTAAAATGATTTTGATGTTAAATGATAAAAGATGAAAAGAAAGCTAAAAAACAGAAGTCTTAATGTAGTTTTTTGATGTATAAATGAAATTTATTTGGTGTGCATGTTGCAAGATTTTAAAATTAACCTCATGAAACAGTTTCTGCTCTACAGGATCCACCTAATGACCCACATGTTAGCTGCACTTTGCATTTTATTAGAAGTTCTGCGTTTCATCCATGTTAGTTATTAGTTGTATTGTACTCAGCATTTCTCTCTTTTTAAGCTTCATGTTTAGAGTTGCTAAGGTTTGATTCAATTCCTTTTTGCTAAAGATGCCTACAGGGAGATAAATGAAAATTGAAGGGCAGATCTAGTGGGGGGGGGGTGTGTGTCAGAGAAATAAAATGAGTAGATAACTTTAAGGTGTGATGAGAAAAAAAGATGGACATCGAGTGCAGCTGAGAATGAGCTGCTTGTCTGTTGTTTTTTTCCCCATTGTTGGACTGAGAGCTGCTGCTTATGAGGCTGCATCTGCAGCAGCCTTTCTCACTTCAGGGAGCCGTTACCTTTTAAACCCACAGATACAAACGATTATTGCGTTTTGTTTTTTTTTTTCATAGGACCAAAGCGAATGATTCATGAATATTCAGGAGCTGCTTGTAAGATGAATATGACGAATGTCTCATAAAAGGTGGCATATATTGGCAAACCTTCTCTCTCTGTCTTCAGTGACAGGGACACATCTCTGGCTTTAAGGCTGCTTTGATTGTTTTCTCTGGATCTTATGTGCAATGAGTTGCAGGCTTTCCCTGTGCTACAAGGAAAATGGGAAAGCCTCAGGATTATGAGTTGGATCTTTGTAAAACAGAGAAATGCGTCGCTGGGTAAAGCTGAACGGTTTCACGTCGTTCTCAGCATACGGATGTGTAAGCATGGAAGCTGTGCTTGTTTCTTTTTGTGCTTATGAACACCTTCCTGTCTGTCACGCCATCACTTTTCAATCCCTGCAGAAAGTCTTCCTGTGCAGTCCAGCATAGTGTTGTCCTGGCAACCGTTGCAGGAGCAACGGTGCATCATTGGAGCTCCTGCAACCCCCCTAAATTTTCTACCATTCTGGCTAAAATAAAAGAGAGCAGAATAAAACAGACAGATCTTTATATTCTAACAACTTGCTCTTTGAAATGTTGTAAAAGCTGCAGTAAAATATGGAAATATGGAAGAGTGATCTTACAATTTAGAAAATGTTATTTGTTTATTCTCTCCTGCATGTTTTTTGTAAGATTTTGTCCTAGAATTGAATAAATTGATACCGATTTAATTTATATATTTCAAATATATTTTTAATAAACATGGATAGACGTGTTTTAAATCAAAGTTTTAAGGCACCGAGTAACTCCAAGGAGCATACACAGATTCGACAATAAAACCAGTGAAAAATGTGCAAATCTGACCAAAACTCCTCCTTCTATGGGCCTGAAGACACTAAAACTGCTTCACTTTTTAGTTTTCTTGGCATCCAAGAATGTTCAGCAGTTTTTTTTTTTTTTTTTACAGTGGGTGAGTAAACCAACTGAAGGGAAGCTATTTTTGTTGCTGCATTAAATGTTTATAGGTTTATAGACGTAAAAGAAATTGGTGGAGAGATAAGGTCTTAATGGAATTCTACTCCGTCTTAAGGGATCTATTTAAAAAATCCAGATGCATTGATTGTTCAGTTTCCTATAGAAGCAACATGATTTCTGTATGTTTCAGTCTGACTCTGCTGTCCAGCAAAAATAGAATCTGGTTGATTTTTTTTTTTTTTTTTTTTGCCAGCAGTGTAAATTAAGGCTAACTGTGTTTATGTGCGAGGTTTCCTGTGTCTAAACTACAACCACCTTTCAGCTCTCAGTTCAATCCCAGCTTTAAGCAGTAAGAATTTACATCTACTGTAAACAGTCTGACATAGTCGTCCTCTGACCTGCTCTGGCTGCATTTCTACTCAGGTTTTCTAGGTGTAAACAGTCTGTTTAAGCTCATCCTGCAGCGTCTGAATCAGGTTGAAATCCAGACTTTGACTAGGCCACTTAAAGCATTTTTAATAATGTCTGTGGAATAATGGAGATAATTTATGGAGACGTAAAACTGTTTTTTTTTTTTCCATTTGTGAAGAAAGGAAGTTGCAATTTATTCCCGAGTGTTTAATTGATTTAGATGGATTTGAGTTACTTCTTTCAGATATTTTGGTTTCAGTCATTTTGTCAGGCCGACAGGTGCATCTTAAATGATGATTCATTTTATTTTTTAACAGATTCTGCAGTGTTCAGGCCTGCAGTAGCCACACAAATTTTTTCCGCTTAAAAGAAGATGATATCAAGATTAAGAATACCATTTTGTGTTCACGTAGCTTCTGTTTTACCCTTTTTCTGATATTCTGAAATCTTTTAACTTGACTAAAAACAAACTGAATCTTTATGGCGCTAATACCCTGGATATTTTGATGTTATTTCAGTCAGCTGCTGCCCACCAGTCTGTTTGACCGTTTGATTCAGATGCATCAAACATCCTGGGAAATCCTACGCTCAGGAACGAGGCCCTGTAGACTCACCGTCTGCTAAATACCAGGCCAAGATCAGCACTCTGTTACGCTGGAGGCAACACTTTGATGGAGGCTGAGCGCTTTGGTCTGTGTCATAAAAAGATATTACAACCATCCAGAACCAGGATATTGTAAAGGCATTGAACCATGATGGCTCATGAATTTTATTAGATTAAATCGTTAACGGCAGTGGTTGAATCCGTGGAGGCTAAGAATTGTTTATTTTTTGTTTATTTTTTTGCTGAAAGCATAAAGATGAAGCTGATTTTGCATAGCACCAACAAATTACAAAAAAGTAGCTTTTTGAAGCTTTTGCATAGCGAAGACATATTTAAAAATAAAAGGTCTTTTGATTTCTTTGCTCTTTTAAATTCTTATATGTGGCAACGGCAGATTTGGTCATGTAAACTATGATTGTTTGAATTAAAGTCTGACATGTGGCTAACAAGTTTCCTAAATGCTGCCTAGACTTCAGTTTTAGACAGAGCTGTAGTCTAATCTTTGAAGGGTGGCTATACTGACTTTTTATACAATTATATTATGGAATGAAGCCTTTCTTAAGATCACTTTTTTTTTTTTTTTTCATGAAAATTGTGACAGCGTTCAAATAGAAATGGTTTTAATTTGCCAAAATCTTCAATAATGCTGTTAAGATTGGAGACCTGTATGCTCCATTTGTGTCAATGATCGCTGGAGATGGGCGCCAGCAACCCTGCATGCATAAGGATGTAAAATGCATGGATGGATCCATGGATGGATGGACAGATTCAGATGTTTAAAATGTTAGCAGGCACTTTTCCACTTGTGACATATGATGACCTGTAGGTGTTTAGATGTCTTTTTATATTGGCTGGCAAACCAGGCCGTTAAATCAGTCTGATTTCCTGCTTTATGTCTAATCGTTTTGCTTTAGACTCAGAATTATAGATCAGTTTCTTTCCTTTAACTATATGTTTCCACTTAGTTTAGTTTTTATTTCCCGCATCTTCTTGTATTTGTGAAATCACTTTTAGTTTTACACAGAGGCTTTATGACTTAGTTCTTTTCAATGAGCTTTTTACAGTTTTCACATCAAGAGCGCTGCAAGGCCTGATTACTCATAAACTGAAGTAGTTTCTCACCCTCTGTCAGCAGAGGTGCCTGACTCAGACCCAATCTGACACGGGGACACTAAGCCAGTTGAAGACGTTGATTTGATGACTATTAACCTCAGCAAGCTGAGCAGGCTAAATGTTTCCCCGGCAGAGCGAGATGGAGAACAGATCAGGTAGACGGTGAGAGATGTTACTAGAACACTTTAAAGTGCGGCAGCTCTATTCTCCTCGGGGGCACAACTCACACCGACGGCAGACGTTTGGAAACTTACTCGTACCTAACAGTTACTCCCGGGGAATAAAAACTGCAATTTCAAATGATCTTGACTGCAGTATTTCCCTTAGAGACTTCCCCAAATGACAACTGTCAACATTCCCAAATGTCATTATCCCACATCACTCCAAAATCCACCCAGTCAGCAATGTGACAGTCGTCTCTGTGTGAGAGGTCTTTAAAAAAACAAAAAGGAAGGTAGCATGTCAGACTTTATATAGGGAGTTTTCTTTGCATATCAGCTAGTCTGCTTCAGTAAACAAACCCTTGTTGTATTTATTGGTTGTGTAAATAAAATCCAATGAAGTCTCTATTCCGCCGTATGTGAGCAAATGTTGTAGTGGTCAAAAAGCAATCCTATTACCCCATTGTTCAAGTTTGCTTGGTGTACAAAGTGTTGTAGGTTAAACTATAGATAATACTGGGAAACTCTGACTCAGGACTAGAACCTGTGATTATTAAGCACGTAGTTGCTGCTTATCTCAGTGTGTTTAAATTGAGCATCTATCTTAACATCCAGTACCTTATAAGGCGTGTCAGGGTACAGACAAGATCTACTCCAAAAATGTAAAAATTCAAGTCGAAGTAAACTATAGTGCAAGATGTTTGTTAAAATCTATTTGGGTTTTGGTTAATATAAATGAGCTGGTTAAACCTGTCTTTATTATTAGCTGAATGAGCAGCTAAAGAGCTTGTCATAATTTTCTGAAATTGTTTTAACAAGCAGCAGAGATAACCTGTTCGCTCATACGGCACCATTTAATTTATCTTCACTGCTGCAGCATGAATTCAAACAAACATGGCAGTTCTCAACAGAACATGATGTAAGGTGGAAGTTGCTAAGCAAACATAATATTCAAACCGACCCAGTACTAATAAACAGGTGTGATTATCCCTAATAAATGATGTTGACCCAACCCTGCTCATATTGTAGCCCGAGATTTTTCCATGTTTATTTAAATAATTAATTTTGGATTCATAATTATTGTTTTAAATTGAAGCTTAATGTTTTTAAAGTACTTTTAAATTAAAATATAACAGTTGTAATTATCAATCACACTGTTTTTTAACATTGAATAGATTTTAATATAGTTTTGGATTATTACGATGTAGAGTTTAAGGTGAAATATGTTTTAACAGATTAAACTCTTACCATAACCTTAAAATGTATTAAAGCTATATTTGGTATTAAGATCATTTTGTTTATTGCGGTTTGTCCTTTCATTTTACAGAATAAACAAAAACAGAGCCAGTGACATCTGAATTTTATTCTTCGTGTCCCTGTCACAGACATATAGAATGACCATAGAGAAGAATCTCAGGGAAAATTAAACTGGTTTTTGATTATGGCATAACTCTGGAGATTAAATTAGCTTAGTTTGGCTGCTCACTGGAATGACTGTCCTTAAGCTGATGAGATGAATGTCTCACGATATATCAACTCGTTCAAAGGAATTATTGGAGTGAATGAACTGGATCAAATCACCTGACTGACTGATCAGTTGTTGTTTTTTTTTCAGTTCACTCTAGATCAGTTTGGTTAGCATAATGGAATCTATAACTCTGAGCTAACAGCTAACATACACATAAACTCCCGTCTTCATTGTTTTAACACACTGATGTAAATATGAATTACTTATATGTGCAGTAAGTTGATAAGACAGGACAGTACTACAAGCAGTGTTGCCATTTTAGCGCTTTTGTTGCTAAATTTATTGAATTTTCAGACCCCTCTAATGTCCTTATTTAAGAAAAATGCCAAATCTAAATCTAGTTGAGAGTTTGGCGACATGAAAGCACCGAACTCCGTCCTCCTGAGTGAGTGGATCTTAACCCCACCTCACTCTCTCTCTTACTTTCCCGCTGTCATCCTGCCGGTCAGGCTTGCAGGAGAGAAGGAACCTTTCCACTTCACATCCACTTTGACAGACAGCCAAAAAAAAACAAACACACAAAAAAAACAATAGGAGGGATTCACAATGTTCTGCAGCTGGAGGACATGAAATATTCTAATTAGGTGATGACATCATCTAGCGCCTTCTAGGTCAACCAATAGCAGCTTTTCTTGCTGAGCAGTTGGCAACGCTGACTACTAGCTAGCGAATCATTTTAGCAGCTGCTCTCTGACTCAAGATTAGTCACCCAGTGGACGCAAAGAGAAGCTCCCGTAAGGAATGATTCACAAACCAGTCTTGTACTGGAAGTATATTACTGCACGAGTCAAGATGTGATGAATTCGTGCCGTTATAGAGTCAAGGTTTGCCAACCAACTGGATATACAGAAAACTGCTGTGGAGCTTTTGCTAGCATACTGCATTAGTGAACTCGGGATGGACTGTACCATGATTTACGTAATGTATTAAAATTTAAGCTGCATCCCAGAAACCTTATCAGCTACATCTCTCGCAGCAGTTTTACCTTTATACTATAATTACATTGCGACGTGATTCTTGCTGTTCTCTGCTAAAGTTAAAGATCGGCTAACAGCTAGCTAGCTAAAGTCTTTAGCTACAATCTGATCAAGCCGTCTTAGTGACTGTTTTTACCTATTTATTTAAATTAACATTCACTGTTAGATTTATTTGTTAAAGTCAAAGTATGATTAAGGAATATCAAACGCATTTTTTAATAGAACCTCCACTATCTTCAAGTTTAAACATGTCTTGTATTAGATATTTTTTGGGGGTATATTTGTAATTAACCTAACAAAAGGGTTATCCAGATACTGCTAAAGTAGTTTCTATGAATACATTTTGCATAACTATAAAGGATGGTATTAATTCATAACAGTTCATAATTGAAGATAAACATTAATGTCAAAGTTTCCCTTATGAATATTTTCGGCTATATAACGGCTCTAACAATAGCTCTTTTATATACATTTTCAGTAAATTAAAGTGTATTTTATGTGATGTACTTGGATTTTATGTGATAGACCAACAGGCATACTGGAGAAGTATTCACCCCCTTTACTCTGGTAAGCTCAAATAAAACTGATTATAGCAAACTAACTGAAAAAGTCTCTTAATTCATAATAATTGATTCTTTTATAACTGTTTTTTATTTTTTTAAATAAGACCTTAAAAGCAATGTCTTGCTCCAGGTTGTCTGACATATTGGTTGAGTTAATCTGATATTTTTTATTCTGTAGAATCAGAGTAAAAGAGGCTGAAAGAAGGCATAGCATACTTTGACCCACCCCTAAAGTGCTTTTTGTTTTATTTTGTTTCCCCTAAAATTTGAATTCCTTTAACTACACGGAGACTGTTCTTAATAGTGTCCAATCACAAAACTGAATCACCTTATCTATAACTCATCCGAAGCAGAAAGAAATGATGCGTCATCGAGCTTAAACCATCCTGCAGTTACTGTAACCCCAAAGAGAGAACAGGGAGGTGAGTTCATGGTTGCCTGAACTGAACCGTGATTTAGACACAGCTCTGTGGGAACAGTTGGCTTCCGAGGTGACCGTGTCCTCATCTGAACTTTGTCCCCTGCTCCAACAGTTGTACGGCTGTTAATCCTCACTCCAAGGTGATATTGGGCCATGTAATGGAAAACGACGAGAACAATTGCTGCTTTTTAAAAATGGATTCAATGAAACTATTGAACTGATGTTGATGCCATGTTTGTTGCTCTTACTGCATTCCACCATTTTAAGGTAATGGTTTAAATTGCTATATGAAGGAAATAAGATGCAACATCAAGATGTGAATTCAACATCATCTGTTCCTTTTAACTTGGCTCTTGGATTATTCCAAAGGCTTTCATTACATGAATTTTTGTCTCCTCCTGATATTGCATCCATTATCTTTTCAAATTTCCTGGAGTGCTGTGTACCAAGCTTCGAACATCTACACTGTAAAACTTAACACGGGGTCAAGAATCAAAAATATAGTTTTAGATCTACTGGTCTTTTCCTTGGCTTTTTTTTTTTTTTATGCATTTGTTTTTTGTACAATAAACTATAGAAGAAATCGTTCCTTAATGATTTACCGTTTTGTTTTTTCCTAATTCTAAAGCTAAAAATACAAATAAACCGTTTGTTTTTCAAAATGCTAAGAATGTAAATATCATAAATAATAAGTTGTCTCATTAAAAGGTTATATAATATTTGTTGCTCCAAACAACTTTTACTCAGCTGGATTCGGGACAAAATGACTCTTTGGTTTATAAAGGTTGCAGACCCCAAATCTATATTCAGTTTCAGTGATTGTTCACCCCAGTAAATTCTTGTAAAAGACCTCTAGCAATTTTTCATAAAATCCGACCAGCTTCTGCTGAAAAGCCTCTCCGCCACAGGATGCTGCCTCCACCAAGATGGCTCCAGCATCAGGAGTGAAAACGTCAATCTTTGTATGGATAAAAACTGAGCCACCAAAGTACCTGAAGGTAATGGATTTAAGAGAGACGACCCTTACTTCTTAGCACTACAAACATCAAAGAGCTCCTTAACCTGCTGGGATTTGGCATATTTAGTGTTTGCAGTTGATAACACACTGTGCTGTCATCCTGCCGAGCCATCTGTGTAGCAACAGATTACCAGGTAGCCCTGTTAATCCAGGTAGGAAGCACTGCATCAGCAAGGAAATGAAGTCGGGCGGAAAATGTTTAAATCGATAAGTCCTGCGTTTCCTCTGGAGCTTGAAGCTTGACCTTGACACACCAGATGACTACAGCAATGTAGCAGCATCGCAGGCGACTTATTACTCTCTCATACACGTATAGGCTTCCTTTCTGTTTCTCCAGGATCGTTTGTACGGGGGGTGATTGGCAGCTTGGCGTTCATCAGCCGACTATCACCTTGCTAAAAGTTTCTCTGCCTCTTAAAGGAACCTCAAGTCAGCACTTCCTTCTATCCTCTGAGGCTTAGAGACCAGAAGAGAACAGATTGTGTTTGTGTTATTGTTCATCCATCCGTTACAGTATTTTTGAGCGTGTTGTAGATTGCGTGCTTTCCGCCCCTCTTTTCTTTTAAATTTCTGACACTATTAAAGACTTGAACGTCCGATGTCTGACATTAAAACATCTCCCAAGGTGAAGACGCCCCTACTGAAGTTGTTTCTGTGCCTTTCAGAGATGCTTTCTCTCATTACGCAGCAGCATGTAAACCAGCTCCATCGCCTGCTTATTAGATTTACTTGGACAGGGAACATTCTGCTAATTAATGCTGCTGGCAGCCTGTGTGTGAGCCACTGACTCAGTTTCGGCCACGCTGAGCCGATATGCACGGGCCTCGTTAGTGTTTGAGGCTCGCTCGGCGTGCGGCAGAGAAATGTAAATGTGTTTCTGTTTGCATGGGTATCTCCACGTGCGTGTGTGTGGCTAAGACCCTAGTCAGAGGCAGGAAATGCATGCAGACAGGCAGGCTAAGAGAAATTTGCATGGGCTGCAGCAGCACCGGGGAGCTGTTTGATCTGTCCAGTTTTAACAAGTCAGACGGTCTTCCTGCAGAAAACCTGAGCAGCTATTTTATTTCTCAGAGAGGTGTACAAAGATGAAGGGGAGGCTGGGGAAGTGAGGGGAATAACAACAGATAAATAAAACAAGGGGAGCTTGACAACAGAGGAATATGACAGAAAGTCTGAGAGATAGAGAGGGAGAAAGTTTGGCGTCAAACAGGAGGTTTAGATGGCCAGAAATTGGGGGGTAGGGAGGATATGGGAAGCAAATCGCATTAGAAGATGATTTTTACTCCAAAGTGCTTCTTTTCAGCTGTGAGGAGCTTAATGTGATAAAGAACAGAAGTCTGAATGTCTGCTTCAGAAGAAAACTTGTCTTTCTGTTTTATGAATGAGTACATTTTTTTTTATACTATCTCCACTTCATTGTACGAAAGGTACTAATAGTCCCTCCAACTTTTTACTCTTTGTCACATTAGAGCCACACAATTTTCTTAACAAATATTTGCAAAGTGCGGCCTGTATTTCTGTTCAGCTGTCAGGAGACGGTGCCTTTACAACCGCCTGTCCTAGTTTTAAAAGCAGCTCAACTGGTTGGAGAACTTCCGAGGTCCAAGTTTTGCCCCAGATTCTCAGAATTCAGATCAGATCCCCACAGAATAATACTGCCACCGTTGTATTGAAATATGATGGCAGCATCATGGCGTGGGAACAATGTTTGTTTTACAGTCAGATTTTTTTATGTGCGCCAAAAGGTAAAAATATCTCATCCAAGAATTAAACTTGTCTCCATGTTTTCTTCAACCTGAGATACAGAAGAGTTGAACTTGAACCAACCATTTACAAATAGACCTAAATACAGATTTATTGGATTTTTAGGGTCACAACAGTAAAGTTAGTTATTCCTAATGCTAACTCACTTTTCAGATTAGTCTTTTCCAAATTTTTAAAACAATGCATGCTTTCCCATCATGTCTTTCTGTTGTTCTTTTTTTAAAAAATGAATCTAAGAGTTTGATTAATATTTCTGGTTTTGCTGAAATGTGAGCCTTTTAAAGGGGTTAAACACTGACATGCTTGTATCATTTATCTTAAAAATCTTTTAGGCAGACAAGCCCCTTTGAAGATAAAAATAAAAGAAAACATACTGACTTGTTGGATTAATAATTAGAAGGCGCAAAGGCAGAAATGCAAAATGTTAAACCTGTTTATAGTCCAAAACATGTTATGAAAGGATTGTCTGCAGAGGATCTGCCCCTACATTTTGTAGAACATAATATTTAGCACTTATGAATTAAAGATGTGGATGGATTCCAACTATTCTATTTAAGGACTGTTTCTATGGAAGGGCTCATAGCTCAGAGTAATACATGCAAACAAACCCAGGATTTTTACTCATAGTTTAGCAGAACCATTACATTAATGTCAGGGATAGAAAGTTAGATATGTGGTCAACCTTTAAGTGCACCTTTGTAACTATAATAACAGACTAGGAGGAGTAAATTTTAGAATGAAAAATTCAGATTTTAAAGTTGTTTAAACTTGAATTTTACATGTAAGATATGAACAGTATCTCACAGCAGAAGATGCTCGCACCAACTCGGATTCCTCAAAATGGTACAAAGCTAAGGAAACGAAGGAAACCTAAAGACCCCACACATGATGGGGAAAAATGTAGATATAACAGGTTTGGTCTTACAGTGTGTGGCTTGAGGGCTGGATGGGGTCTATGCTGTGATCAACAGCGGCACACTGGCACTTACAGCGACACAAACATGGTGAGCCAAGTTATTTGTTTACCTAATGGAGCAGTCTGATGAGGGAAACAAGCTTGATAAACAAAAATTAATAACTCGTGTCATGATGTTTCTCAAGTATTAAGGTATTTTTTATTTAAAAGATTTATTATTTTACTGCAAGAATTACCTATATTACCATCCTCAGCATTTTTTCTATAGCATCCAGCCTTAGCTAGTATATTAGTATAGAAGTCGTCTGTCTGTTCACAAACAAACTCTGGTGCTACTCGTCATTCCTGATCCGTGGAGTCAGGTTAAGAGGAACACATCGTTTTCTTCAGCTTATAGTGAAGGTTTATAGTTTATCAGTGTTTTCTGAGTCTAAACCTAAGTCAAATTAAGAATTTGTTCAAAAACTTAAAAATAGATGTTTGTTTTTAAGCTCCAGATTATCTGGCTGAGCTGGAGCAGCTTTGAAAAGAACAGAAAGATGCTTTTATCTCAACAGAAGCTTGTGGAGACCTGGAGCTAGAGCTGCAGCAGAAACTGTTCCTATAAGTTGTTGCCGCCGCATTAGTGAAGATGCAGGCCACACTTTTCAGATTTTTATGTTTATTTAAAAAACAAAAACAAAAAAAACACTACTTGCTTCCACTTGTCGTCTACATTGTTTTAGTCTTTCATGTAAAATCCCAATATGGACAATAAGGGCTTATTTTGTAGATGACTGTATAAACTCTGCTCTTTCTACAGTTACCCCAGTCTGCATATTGTTGTGATTGGAGGGCTGTTGATAGAAGACAGCCATTGCTGGATTTCTTGGTGCTTAAAACTGAACCCATGACCCCTGTTTCTGCAATAATTTGCAACATTCACTACTAGATGCCCTTTTGGTAAAAAATCAAACTGCACTTTAAGGAGACACATTATTGACAAGCCTTTTCTTGTTGTTCCACCTGCAACTGAAGTGCTTGCTTTTACAAAGACTCTTGTGTTTGCAAATGCTAGGTTGAAAGAATTCAATTTGCATTTGTTTGGACTAGCTTGGCTATGCAAATGTGGGACTGTGTATGAGTGCACGCGCCCTCAAACGATGTCTGACAGCACTGATGGACACATATTCTTCCTAAATTAAGGCCTCAGCAGAAGCAGGGTCCCTCCTTAAAGTACTGGCTCTTGTACATGTTCTCTGCTTCCAGTTGGTGCATCTGTTGGCGATTTAAAAAAAAAAAACTTGATAAAGATCTTGTTTTGTTATCCTGGAGACGATCTGCCAAATGAAATAAACATTTGCTTCTCTGCTGAACTCCTCCTTGTTTCCATGGCGATATTCATCATTTTCTGATTTTTCCAACATTGGAGCTGTTCAGTTTTTGATTAATCAAATAAAAATTAAAAAAATAAAGCACAACCTTTATTTATTTTAACTACCAGCCACTATGACAAAAGTAGTTCAGTGCTCATAGCTAATCGTCTTCTACAAAATAATTTACCTTTCTTTAGGTCTTTAATTGGGGAACCCATTTGCAGGTATGCAGAGATAAATGGTATCTGATAATAATCAGTCTGAAACCGTTAACGGGACTACCCTGTTCTAAGCTCCATTCATCTCTCTATGACCTGAAGGAAAGCATCCCCACAGCATGATGCTCCCACCACCACAAACCTGTAAGGTTTTGTTTAGTTTATACTGACATTAAATTGTAACTAAACTCTTATGAATCGGTGGTTCCACTGGTTTTTATCTTGGAATAAAAACCTGTACAGATTTTGCTGTTTTATCTTTGATCCAAATAAAAGAAAATGTTAGTATAAAGTGACCAAATGTGAATACAGTATCTGGTTACAGCTGCATGTGCTGTGGTTGCTGAGAGTACTATTCATGCATTGGGATTTTTTTGTCGTTTCTGTAAGAGTGAAATAATGGCCTCATCTTCTCATGGTGGCAATGATTTACTATTAGGACCAGCAGATTGCTTAGCCCAGCAGAAGTGCAGTTCCCTCTAATATAAATCAAACCCCAGCCTGACGAAACTTGCTTTAGGGCAGAGCACCAAACCAGACTCAGAACCAGTGGAAATATGAGGCTTTCCCCAATTAGCTTGCATGTTTGTCACGTCAGTTTTCTTGTGTTCACATGGATAGCAGGGATGTAGTTGGAGTGTGTGCAGGCAGCACTTTGTCTGCCCCCCCTTAAAAGAATCGCAGTGGGCTGGGGTGCCTGCTGGGTGAGCTATAAATAGCACCGTGGTGACAGTAAGGCTTAGAGCGTAATGCGAGAGGGAGCATCTTCCAGAGATGTCCGTGTAGGTTTCTTTTTTTAAACCTGACATACATTTTTCAGTTATGGTGAAATCTGGCTAACACCTGCACGCGCAGCAAAGTGGAGCCTCTAATGACACACAGTCATTTGACAACATATTCACCGTGTTCCACTACTTTATGTTTTACGCACGCTGCTGTCATATTTATGAAACTGAGGGAAAGTAATGCTTGTTTTGTTTTTTGTTTTTTTTTTAACATTTTACAAATAAGTCTTCTTGTGTTGAAGGTTTTGTTGTTGCATCCGGATGAGTGAGGAGAGTATTTTCCAGATAAGCAGCCAAGAGGTTATTTGTTACTCAGGAGGAGCTGCAGAGCCTTATACCTCAGGTGGAAGAATGTAAAGATTTATTAGCAAACTGTGTAAAATGCTCATTTTATATCTAAAACTGTAGAACAGTTTTATAAGTGGGACTAGGGCTGAAACAATCGGATTAATCGTGATTTATCGATTATTGAAAAAATGGTAAACTACTTCAGTAATCAATTAATCGTTAGCTGGGGTATGAAGACTTTAAAACATGCCTTTGGCTGACAGAGTAACCAAGTTAGAGCAATACATTTACCAAAATTAAAAGGTGTAAATAAACATTTTGCATTTATGATAAACGTTTTTGTCTGTCAATATGCTCTATCCAGGACTCCAGAAGTTCAAACATTTTAGTTTAACCTGGTTTCATTCTTTAAATTTTCTTTAAGGAACATTTTTGCAAAATGATTATTAATTGATTAATTGAAAAATGAATCAAAAGATTAATCGATTGGCAAACTAAGCCCTACCATGATTTTACTCCACTCTACAGACAAACTCAGGCTGAATTGGCGCATTATATATTCAGTTTAAGGAGGGTTTTATTCATAGACCTCATGACTGTTTCACCCTCGTTTCTCTGCCAGGCCTTTCAGCACCCAGCTCTCATCGGAAGTAGCATATTTGAATGTCAAACAGTGTTAATGTAAAGCTCCAGGGTCAAGCTGTACTTTGACTGCTTAGTTGTTTGGAACAGGAAAGAAAAAAAGTTTTAAAAGTCTTTGTATACTTTTAAGGTTTTATAGTGTAAAAGTGCCTGAATCTTCATTTAATGACGCTGCAACTACAAGCTTGATGTTCACCGTATGTGATTATAGAGCATCAGAGCAACGCATAGTTGTGCAATAAAAGTAGAAGGAATTGAGATGTATTCTCAGAACCCTGTTTTAAATAATTTTTAATCTTCTTTGTTTTAGGTTCGAAGTTCCCTTGCACCACTCACATCATCCCAGTAAAAAACGAGGAGGGGGTGGTCATGATGTTCATCCTGAACTTCGATTACGTCCTGGACGATGTCAGCTGCGACTCGCTGGAGAGACTCAACCACACGTCTCCCTCCAAAGCTAACCAGCGTGAGTACAGCCAGAAAAGTCTCCAGGGGGACATCGGTGCAACATTTCAGTTTCTAATTGTTTTTAGCTAATCCTGCAGATACTGATCGTCCAGTTATTCAAGCATTAATGTTGAACTGCTTGTAAATTTGTCTCCTTATTGGTGTAATAAGTTCAGCTGCAGGGAATTACTTGCTCGACAGCCCTTTTGGCATGTTGACACCAGCCTTTAGTGGATACTGATGTTTGCCTGCTGTCATCTCCAAGGTCTGGCCCAATTATAGCTCATACCCTGCCAGGAAGGCCTGATGAACTACTTGCAGAGTGCAGTGAGAGTTGCTGTGTTGTTAAATGTGTACAATGCCATTCCCCCGAGGTTCACTCCTCCTCCACCAAAGTCTGTCTCTTTTTTTTCCACTCTCCATCTCTGATGTTTAAAACGACAGTAAGGAGGACCTCAGGTCACCTCCGGATGACTGTAATTGGACAAAGCTGCACAGCAACAAAATAAGAGGCAGGACGTGTCTACTTTAAAGTATAATCAAGATGTTCTGAGGTTTTTTGTGCAGACTCTGGTAAAAGGTTTTATGCAAACCAGCAGCTTTTCTTTAGGATTGTTTCCCAGTCTGAATAATGTGGAAAAAGTTCAATATATTTTTTTCACTCATTTCAGAAAGTGCAACATATATTTTATATAGACTCACTACAATGAAATACTAGATATGTTGGAATTTTGATGAATACTAAGAGAATGAAAATCCAAAATGTAGTCTTTAAGATATAGATGTTTAGAGAGACTGTTAAAAAGAGGGATATTTTCAACAGAAATGTCAGAACTGTGTTATTTCCATTCAATTAAAAATTCATTCAAACGTCACACTGGACCTTCAGGGATCTGGATTTTGTGGCTGCAATTTTTTCCAATGGGACCTGGATTTTTAAACGAAATGCAAACTTTACTTTAAGCTGAAGTGGGGATTTTAAATCACTGAGAGAAAGTCTAATTAGTTTTTCTCTATATCCCTGGTAGTAGTAGCAGTAGTATCCATATGTAGAAAGAAGCCAAAGAACATTTATAGATTAAAAACACCCTGTTAGTTTGTCTGGGGGCTGATAGAGGTGAAATTCTTGTTATGTTACACTGAAATAATTTGAAATACTTGAATGAAATGTTAATAAATGACAGATATCCATCAGAAGGAAAGGATTGAGTGCTTTAAACCTGCTTTAAGTTTCAGCTCAGTAAGCAGCTGATCAACATAGTTTGAAGATCAGAAAGCCTCAGTATTTGTAGCATCATCACTTTAAATCTCAACCCCTTGAAGAGTTGAGGATATGTCTGCTTGCAGATTAAAAAATGTCTTTTTTCTATTTTAAAAATAGCTTAAACCCAATCAGATCACCCTGAACAGTTACAGACTGCAGAAGTCAAAGTGTTTGAAAAAAAAAAAACTGAAGATAAACAATAAATAATTGTATTAGTGGCATGAATATGGCCATCATCAGGCAAGTTATCACACAGGTTGCTCACATGCAGGATGAACATTAGTGGTCCAAGTATGGGACTTTGAGGCACTCAGATTAAAACGGGAAGGAAGACCTGAAGCCCAGGAGAATGTTTTTTTTCTCTGTGTAATGACTCTTGATGTGCTTCCTCAGTCCCAGAAACATTTTAGATGCATTTTCTTGACTTAAAGGCTGGAGTTATCGTGGTGGCTGGTTCACGTTTATCCTACCTCATTTTTTCCTTCCACTCAACTTCCTATAAATAAACATGGATACAGCAAACAACCAGGTTCTGTAGCAATGACCTTGTGTGTCTTACCTTTCTTGTGGACAGGATCAAGGACTGCATTTTAGACATCTGTCCAATATCTATGTAGTCTGCTGACCTGGACTGAGAGAACTTGCCTCTACATAAATCCTGACATGTTTAAGTTAATTTCTTTCTGTTTGTTAATTTCTTTCTGTTTCACTATATGGCCTTTAAAAAATGGAACCTTTTATTTTCCATTTGTTTGCCAAGTTAATACTGCATACTTTAATAAAGGTTTAGATTTAATGTGAAAGAGGAGTGGATTCAAAGAAAGTGGAAGGAAGCTGCATGGTTTTTAAATTCAGAATATAAAGAATGGGATCTGTGTTTTCCTTAATGTTTTTAAAGAGCATTAAGAGGAAAATCTCTCAGGGGAAAAAAAAACGTCTGGAAAAAGATGCACCGGTCAGATGAACTGGAGATCCAATTTTGTGTATATGTAATCAGTGTGTCCAGAAGAAAGCTAACTCTGCACATCCTGAAGGGACCAACCCTATAGTGAAACATTGTAGTGGCAGCATCCTGCTAAATTAAATGATGGGAATCCTGGAAATGAGAATATGGCAAGTAAAAATGGCCTAGTCAAAGTCCAGAACTAACGCCAATGAAGAATCTGTTAGAAAACTTCACAACTGACATATGCAGACAGTTTAGTAAAGAGGGGACATCTTAATAGTTGGTGGGACTACATTTAATTCAGAGGTATCATAGGAAAACATCTGCACACAATGATACTGGTGTTATCGCCAGTAGGCACAACTCTTTCATTTACATTTAACTTTTGAATAAAAGGTTTGTGATCCTACAGAATCAGCATGTCCACATGTTTGTTAGAGCACAGCCCATCAGCCTACAGCGGGAGCAGGTGTTTTATGAGACCTTCATGCATCAGAAGGGTTTTATTGTTGTTGGACAGATCACTGGTTTCTTTAATCAGCAGTAGCTGTTCTTGTGTTTTGTTTGTAAGATAAAAGGAGCTCAATAGTTATCCACATAATGCACTCTCAGGATTTCCAACAAGCTCCTTCAGATGTAGAATTTTTTTTCTGTTCCAATTTTATTGGATGGCTTTAATAATGTGCCAGTTGATACATGACCTCATTTTTGGAGGTGTATTAACTGCAATTATTGATCTTTATATCCACTCTGCAAGACTCACAAATTCTCACGTTTCCTCCTGTGGCGTCTCACAGTGAAACTTTACAATCCACACAGAAATCAGCTTAAATAAACCTACTTCAATGATAAATATTTTAATCAGGGCTGTGCGATTATGAATGAAAAGATGTATCCTGATATATTGATACGTTTACTTATTGAAATAAGGCCTAAAGGAGAAAAGTCTGTTTGAACCATAACCCTAACCGTATTTAAAAATGACCTTTAAATACCAGCCACCCCTACTGCTAATCTTGCATAGTTTGTGAAGTTAAAAGGCTAAATCATTTTCTCTGCCTATCATCCATAAAATCCATTGCATCTAGACTAGAGAGTTCAGCTGAATTATTGAACATTTTATGACATATTTTCCAAATAATACTCATTTTATTGTGATATAGGTTGATTGATAGCTTAGCCCTACTTTAAATAACATGTTTATTAAACTCTAAGCAGCGTAATGATCTAATTAGAACTTGTGTTCTACTATGACCTCGGGAACAGACCCAGAACTTCCTGAAGTGACTAGATATCGCCTGGCCTCTGAAGACATCAGGATCCCCTGGCATGAAAGGTGGCCATTCCTCTATGTACTAGAACTTGAGTGAGCCAACTTCAGATAAGTTGAAGAAATGAGGGCTTGAACATCTGCTGCCCCCAAACGTATCTTTTCCACTGATCTCGTTCCTCTATCAATGAGATATAATGCGATCTGGTCTGTCTGCTCTTTTGACAGATGAGACCAAATCTTTTGTTTTTGGCTAATATGAAGAATTCCAAGATATTCCATTTAATTCCAAAGGTGAAGTTAAATGTCCTTGTAATTCGTATAAAAATTCTACAGTCAGTCGTCGTAGATGCTGTACATGCATGCTGCTGATGGCTGTAGGATGTCCTGTAACAGCCCATTTTACAGCGGTTCTAGAGAAGCCTCTGACTGAAGACACTATGGCTGTGTCCGACCGTCCACCCTTAATCTATGAAACACTATATAGAGCGGGGACTATATAGTGGACTTTATAGTGAACTCAGTTAATTGACCGTCGGACAGATGATCACTACTTTTTTCTCCCTATTGGTCACTTAACTCAGTCTCCCTGCGTGGCTGTGCCATCTTTGTTCATTGTCGCCGCTAACAACAAATCTAATCTCAATACTCTGTAAGGAGAGCTCTCTCAAAGCATCATGGGTTATATCTGCTCGTCTAGTCACCATGGATGATCACTACTTTTCAAACTGCATTCTGGGAAATTTCAAGTCCACTACTCTTTCATCTGCTTGACGTTCGGACATTCCTCTAAAATGGAGTAACCTTTATTATATAGTGCTCTATATAGGGGTTAGGTGGGATGTTTGGACACAGCCTCTGTTTAAACTAACAATGGATGCTCAGAGTTCTCTGTAGTTTTCCTCATTTTATGAAGAATTCCTCTTTGTAAAAATTGTCTCCAGAACTTCTAGAGGAGTTTCCAGAACAAAATCTGCATTTTTTTACTAGCTTGTTGAGCTTCCTTTAGTTACTCTGATCACACTCTCCGGACTTACAGAAGACATGTGCACCGTCTTGCTGCAAACACTGGAAGACCAAAACAAAAAAATCAACTTTGTTACCTGAATTTTACATTCAAGATCAATGCTAATAACATCATTAGGAAGCTCTGCTCTTTCATGTATGCAGCATTAAGTGAGTCTTTTTGGTACTATTGTGTTTAGAGGATTTGTTTAACAGAATGCCACGTAGAACAGCATTTATCATAGTTATGGTCGTAACTTAGCTCAGCTCTGCGATCAAATTACTCAAACCTGTTAAATTCAAACTACAAGCTTTGGCTGTTGTGAGAGTCTTTTGAAGGAAAAGCACTTATACTTATTAAATGTTAGAATTTCTAAATTTGAAGTCAAAAATGTCCCTTAAGAAAATCCAACCAGTCTTCTTGTATTTCGCAAATAGAAGCTAGTTTGGTATACTTTTTATTGATCTAAAACTGTAAATAATTTGTCTGATTATAGCCATTTGGTTTCCCTTCCCCTTAGAAATGAATAAAAGAAAAAGACTGAAAGTTAACCGCCATTACCTCAGGCTCACGGCAATAACGTCCTTATTTTCTTTCTGATTGAGTGTGGGGCAAAGCAGGGATGCAGCACAATAATCTGTGTAATTGGAGGACTGGGAGCTCCAGTAATCACTCCGTTAGGTAAAATAATGCTTCATGCAAATCATTTAAGCACATTAACTACACGGCTGCTTTAGTTATGTCGGATGTCAGCAGAATCAAAATCAAATTTCCTTTTTTTTAGGTCTGTTAAATCTTTTGTTTTTTGGGTGTCTCCCTTGTCTGAATCATTCTCGCATTACAGGAGGACATTTCTCTTCCCAGATGGGGGATCTGAGGGCCCAATTAATATTCAATGCAAATATTACTCTCTGGTATCATAGCAACAAGGGCCACTGAGTGTCCACTGCTGGTGTAGAGCTGCCTGGTGGAACAGGGAAAGAATGAGAGGACAGAAGAGGAAAGGGACACTCAAACCCTTTACACTTTGCAACTAATCCAGGAACTGCAACTCATCCTGCAAAGTTAAACATTTTTGTTTTTTCTGTTTCTTTGGAAGTCTGCTTCATATATTTTTGTTTTGTAAGTATTCTCCATTAACCTGCAACAGAATTTGGATTTATTTTAAATTACACAATTTCAGGACAACACTTGTGCTTATTATTAAAGTACTGTAGTACATAGATTTATTATTTTAAGGTTTTCTTTTTGACAGTTACATTTACCGGTGTGTTTTTCTGTTGAAGCAATTGAATAAAGAAAAAGCTTCTCTGGGTGTGGATTTAATACTTCTAAATGAAAAAAAAAAGGTAAATAAAGTCTTTGAGGCTTAATGTTTCATGACATTATATCGATATTGTGATTTTGGATGTCTGTTTCTGTCTCCTTGACCCCCAGTCTTCCTCAGCAGATGGCCGCTCACACTGAGTCTGGTTCTGCTGGAGGTTCCTTCCTGTTAAAAGAGGGGTTTTCCTCTCCACTGTCGCTACATGCATGCTTGGTTCCTTGGTTAGAAAACATTGAACTAATGTGACTATGATTTTGATTGAATTGTCTCTGTAAAGTGCCTTGAGATGACGTGTTGTGAATTAGGCGCTATATAAATAAAAATGAATTGAAAAAACTTTTAACGAAGCAATCTCTGAAATCGAGAAAACTGCTCACATCTAAATCAGGAAAATGGATAACAAATAAAAACCAGACCTATAAAGTTGTGAGTACAAGTAAATTTCTTTTATTCCATTAGATGGACGTGGACGACTACCAGACTCTTTCATCGACACACCCTCACTTAAATATGCAAATAGATGGAAATAGACCATGAATGATTCTCCTGTTGACACAAACTTTATGGAATGTGATATTTAATACTTCATGATTTGTGTGGGGGAAAAGCAAAAAAACATTAATCAAACAAGTAATGGGTAAGATTCGACTCCTCTGTTGGAAATAACATAACTAAGAAGTTTATCACTTCTATTACTAAAGGAACAGAGAAAAAAGGATGCTGGATGTACAGGTTCTGACGTGTATTAACAGAAGCAGGATTTAGGAGCTCCTGTGTGGTCTGTAGCTGTTGGGGTACATGCAGCAGCACCAACTTACTGTGGTGAAATAGAAAACTCTTCCATGGATGCTGTTTTTCACCAGACAAACTTTGACCTTAACTAAGAGAGGTTAAAAGGTTCCCCAATGTTCCTCCTCTCATGTGTAATAATGGATCTCAGCATAAATCGGTAAAGACTCAAAGCCTTAGAAACCGGCTGGTAGATGTAAACGGTGTTAATCGGGACGGCGTTACTTAATAACTGGGTTAGTAACAGAGTTATTTTTTCATTAACACTGGTAACGCCGTTGCATAACGTGCAATCTAATGTGGCATGTTATTACACCTGATCAATCAAAGTGGCTTTTCATAAGTGATCTCTCTCTCTGCTGAGGGGAGAAAAGGCTTTCAGTGCGGAGACGGAGCAGGAGATAAATTAGAGGCATGAATTATACATGAAGCCGATTGGCTGAGGGGATATCAAGTGGGTGGGTGTTCAGCATGCAATGGTTGCTCACACGGGCGAGAGATGCGATGCGATTGGTGGAGAGATCTGCAGATTCAGTGACATCCCTAGATTGGAGGGGTTCACTGAAGGCAAAAGCTAAATCTTTCTATTTTCAGGAACAAAGAATTTATCTTAAGTTCAACCAGCTCTAGTGTGTTAAAGCCTGTTAATGTACAGAGTTTTAAAACGTTTAGTTACACGGACATTATGGAGGTTTATTGATTTTTTTCTAATAATACTGCCACCTGTGGCCCAAACACAGAACTGCAACACTTTGCTCACTTTTATAATTTACAAGATTATATACTTGTTTCATCTTACCTCGACCAGGCTCAGCTTAATATCTTCAAAATCCATCTTGCACATAAGGCTACAATTGTTTGCTAGCTCGGACACATTTAGCATGGATGAGCTTGACAGGGCAGGAATTTTTGACCCAAAGTAAATCAATGAAAATGGGCTCCAGGCTTGTAAATGCATCAGTGCTGAACTACTGAGGTGTCAATCTGCTCATCAAAGGATGTTTTAGTCGTAAAGGTTCAAATAAAAAGGCTATTTTAAAGATATTCTTCAGTTAAAACTTACAAATGATCTCTTTAATCTTTTTTTTTTTAATCC
The DNA here is from genome assembly GCA_034780135.1 of Jordanella pulchra. Taxonomy (NCBI): domain Eukaryota; kingdom Metazoa; phylum Chordata; class Actinopteri; order Cyprinodontiformes; family Cyprinodontidae; genus Jordanella; species Jordanella pulchra. The sequence continues at coordinate 11,860 of JAUZNJ010081821.1, read as the reverse complement.
AACAAAAATAAGCGTAATCAAATCTATGTGAATGTATTGCAATTGAGTGGCTCACTTATCCCCTCAAATGTACAATTAAAATAGTTTGTCTTCAGATATGTCATGCTTTTCATTAATTATTAAAGATTCTATATTTGATATTTGAACCCAAGGTTGTTAAATAACAGAAAAGTCATCCAAATCTGTTGAGATTTTAGATCAAAAAGTAACCGAGTGGTTACCACGCTATTAACTCCTTTAACTAGTTAGCATAAGCAGTAATCAAGTCATTAACTCGATTACTTTTTGGGAGAAGTATCCAATAATTTTGACTATCTAGTTTAAGTAATGTTCGTAAATACCGGATCTCAATCGGTTTGCTTCTCATCTGTTTGTGTCGTTTTTTTCCTTTGTCTGCATAAGAAAATAAAACTAAGGTGGCAAATATTCAGTGTTTTCTAGATGCCTGTGTAATGATGAATGGCAGAAGGAATATTTTACCTTTCTAGATTTTTTTTTTTTTTTTTCATAATTTTTAACTTTGAAAACAAATGGTTTCCACTTTCATCCTCGCAGCAACACTTGTTTGGAAGCTGAGGCAGAAATGGAATATGTTTACCATATGTTCATATGGCTAAATGATTCACTAGACTGAGGCCACGATTTGTGGTCCATATGTTGAAATCTGTAAGCGTTACTGATATAACATGCGTGTATACAATGTTAGAATGCAGCAAAGAGTGTCTTTGTAAATACAGTTAAGTCTATGTATAGATCGCTCAGCATTTGTATTAAATTTGGTGTCATGCTTTATAACTGTTTGAGCACAGTGCTCTCTTACAATTATCCTCTCTGACTTTGTTACATTGGGCTTTATCTCTCCAGAGGCTATCCAGTCACTCATTAAAACACTGAACATAATCCTTTAAAGGATCCCCATCTCAGTGCAGCACTGCAATATAAAATTTCAGCAAATGTTCTCCCCTATGAATAATTAAAAGGAAATTGAAGATTGAACTCAAGCCTGAGGCACAAAATACATTTGTTTTGATCCAACAGAGTTTTACAGATTAATGCATTACCAGGCTTTTCGGTGCCATTAGCAGATACCTCAAATATCACATCTTGGGACTCTTTTTAATTTCTGTTTTAGGCACACTGTGAAAACGCAGCACAAAGTCAAGAGGCCATTGTTCTTTCATTAGTCGAATGGTGCTCAGAATTACCACAACCTGGTCAGTTTTTTTCACTCACAGCAATGAGTTTCCTCCAAAACCATTCGCTCCACTTGAACTTTTCTACAGTTCACCAGGAAATTATGTGATGTAAATGTTTTATTAAGATTTACACAAAGTAAATGTTGATAAAATGAAAGGAAGATTATTTTTTTATTACATTCTTTTGAGTCCCAGAGCTCATTTAGATTAGATGAAGTGTGTCTGGAGACATTTTAAAGCAACACCAGGAAATTTTTGAGTGGCGCTCCCCCTACAGGACCTTTATAAAAGCCCTACATGTCAAGGGTCATCCTCACCGTCATAAACGAACTGCCCTCGAAGCAGTCAAAGCCGATAAAGACTTGGGTAGGGTGATGGTTCTAGTATTGAACAGTATTTGAATTCTATTCGCTAAAAATTGTTGCTACAGGTCACTAAAGTGTTAGTCTGCTTTTTGATTTTTAAATGCTCTCATTCAGTCCATGTTTTTATATTGGCACTCTAAATTCACGTTAGTAACACCAACAGAGGTTGGTGCTGGTAGTACTCGCAAGTCTTAACAATTCTAAAATTTTCAGACCTGGATCAGTTTTACATCCTTGCTTTTGGTTTGTCTGGTCAGGGAGTAAACGCCTTGCCCAAATTCCAACTTATACGAGTTTGTCCCGGTTTGATTACCATTACAGGGACTTAGAAGAGGATATTTTGTGGTAAAATTGTTACTCAGTGCTGCTTTATGTTTTGGAACAGATGGCAATTGGATTTAGATCTGAACTTTGACTAGGTCATTTGAATATATGAGCATGTTTGATTTACACCATTTTATTGTGGTCTTGGAAACATGTTGAGGCTCATCCGCATAGTGTAAAGGTTAAAGTTTTAATAGCGGTTTTCTTCCTGAACTTATTGTCTAATAGCTGTAGGTTTATCAGGCTTAGTTCTAGTGAGGTATTCCAGGTCTACCCGCAGAAGCATTGAGACATTTTATCCTCTGCTTAACAACTTGACATCTGAGCAATCTGGTGTTGGCAAAAGTTATTATGCCAGAACATAAAGGGTCCTGACCATATCACTCTTTTACTCTTCATCAGGCAGAGGGAGATTCTTCCGCTTCCGCTTCCCAGCCTTACCTCTTCTGGGCCTCAGCAAGCAGTCCCTTCCCCAAGAAGACCCTGACGCAGTCATGGTGGACTCTCCTCGACACAGCGATGGCTCTGTGGCCACACGGGACTACCAACTTCCCACCACCCGAGAGAGCTGCAGTCCGTCTTACGCCAACGACACCGCCGCTCTCATCGGACCCAGCCACTGCTCAACCCCAGTGTCAGGCCCTTTGGACCACTCATCCCCCAAGGGCCCCTGGAATCGGGCGTATCAGAGCCAGGCTGTCACTCAGACCCAACAGCAGAGCCAAGAGGACACGCTAGCTGGAGCTCCATCAATCCCGGGCCTTACTCCAACTGCTTCCAGAGAGAGCGTGTGTAGTATTCGCAGAGCCTCCTCCGTTCATGACATCGAAGGCTTTGGTTCGAAGCCCAAGACTACATTCAGGGACAGGCATGCCAGTGAAGGTAGGTTTTACCTAACCATAACCATAGCTGCAGTCTGTGTAGAGATGTACATGAAGACTGCTTTATTATTCACTAATCTCCTTAAATATGAGCTGGATTTTTATTCCTGAACTGTGAACCAGCCCAGTCACAATCCAGTTAGCTGCTGGTGTAAGTTTCCCTCCTGAGAGTTGATGTAATCACCAGAGTAAAGCTGTTGGGGTTCCTCTGTGAGAGCCTTACCTTGAGTCAGTTTGTAAATGCATATAAGTAGAGCTGCAATAGCTTTTTTCTGGTTGGATTAACACACCATTTAAGAAGAGGCAGTATTCCTCAAGGATTTCATTCTTATGTCCTTAAAGTTTGTTGGTTGTAGTTGATGAAGCACACATAAAAAAATAGAAAAGTAACTTTAAGTCATACTATAAAAAATGGGCAACAGATTTTCTACAGCTAGATGTAGAAGAAAGGTGCTGATTAAAAAGCAGCTTTTAGACATTTTGTTTAATTTCAGTCATGCTGGAGGGTATAATAAAAGCCAGAATGAGCCGCGATGTGGATTAAGAAAAGGTTATAGGAAAGGAGGAAGGGCAAGAGCTCATATTGCAAAGATTTAAAACACTTTTAAGCTGAGATGATTTGGAGATTTGAAAAGAACAAATAGTTTATTTTTTGGTTCAAAGGATGTTTAATATGGTTCCCAGGGAGAAAGAAAGAGAAAGATCATAGAGCAGGTTTATGGATAATGTGAATAATGATGTAAACCTATTTGTTGTGATAAAAATGTCTTTACTTTGATTATGGATGTTTAAAGGAAAAAAAGCTAAAAATGATCACAGCGAAAAGTAATAATTTTACAGAAGGAAACAAAATGTTTTTAATCTTTATAAAATGTAGTTCAAACCATCATATATCTTTATTATCAGCCTAACAAACAGGTATATTAACATATTAACAACGATCCACTGGAGATTCCCTGCATTCAATACATTTATTTGGGCCTTATTGCAGGTAGAACCTGGATTGCTCTGATCCCAACCAAAACTATATTTAATGGACCAGTTTTCTCTCTTTTTTAAATGTATAAAAAACTTGTTTTTATTAAGCTGATGGTAAAATATCCCTCCAGTCCAATCAAGTCTACTTCACTCCTTGAGAACAATTTCCATCATAATTACTGAAAATGCTTAACAAACTCACATCTGCTGCCCTTTACTGAACTCCATAGGCTCCAGTTGCAGTTTTAATGCCACATTTATCATGATTAGAAACCAGAAAATCACTCACCTGCAGTTCCCCTGTCTTTTTCCTCCTTACAGACAATGGTCGCAATATCAAAGGTAACCAACAGCAGCTTGCTGCATCCTGGACTTGCGCTTCTTTTGGCACGCCTGTTGGAAAAGACTTGTCTAATGCGCAAAGCCTGCTTCTTTGCATGAATTTCTCCACAGAGGGTTAATTTTGAATGCGAACGCCTTTGTGGATGACTGACAGTGTGTTTGTAAGTTCTTGAAAGACTGGCGCAGCACTAATTGATGTAGTGAGTAAACGACCCGCCTGACCCCCTCGCCAGTCGCTCAGGGAGGGCTCAGTACAGAAAACACACTGACCCGTGCACGCGCATGTATGCAGCATCACTTTGTTTCTCTCCTGCTTGTTGTCTGTTGAAGACGATCAATGAAGCTTTCCGCGGTGATTCTTCCCACTGTCTTTAACCTGCTCACCCTCTGAATCTGTGCTGCCACATCTACAGTAAATGAATATAAACCTGACTGTGTTTCCATTCAAAGATTTAACCTCCATCTAAACTTGATGGGTAATAAATATGACCTAATGCAGTTTTTATTCTGCATTTTCCAGGACATGCTTCTACTTTGCAGAAGAATTGACACCCCTTAAAGGTTCCACATTGTGCCATGTTACAACTACAAACTTAAATGCATGTTTATTTTATATGATAGACCAAGACAAAGGAATGCATGAAGTGGGAGAAAAGTATCCAAAGTTTTGTTAATGTTTGTTATAAACTGAAAAGTGTGGCATGAATATGCTCCTGTATACTTTGTGAAATCTACCTTTCACTTTAAATTCAGCAGCATTTGCTTTAGGTCTAAACTTTTCCCAGGTTACTATAACAGGATTTTTACTGTGATCTAAGCTTTCAGTAAGAGGGAAGAAAGGGTTGCAGCTAGCGGACAGATCTTTGTATGCAGGTAGATTAACTGTTTCACTAAACAGTAACAGTAAAGTCCTGCAGCAATAAGTTCAGGACAAGCAGTGTTCAGGTTAATTTTTAGTCAAATTTAGCAGCACTGCAGCCGTCTCAAGTTGTTTAACGCATAAGAAATCTAAACCTTGAAGACTGCCAAGTTTATTGGCAACATTGGATGTTCAGTACAGGGTTACATGGAGTGCTAGGTTTCCCTCATGCATGATCTTTTGTGTGCATTAAAGAAAATCCTCACAGAACAGCTGAACTCTTGCTGAAAACCTCCTCCTGTAACTTGGTCTCTCACCTAGAATCCCATTAAAATGCATAAAAGCTTGTGGTTGTAATGTGACAAAGTGTTGGAAACTCAGAGGGGGACGATTGCTCTCATGAACACAAATCATCTAATGCATTATTTTCTTTTAAGACTGAATCATAAAAGTGAATCTGGCAGCATCAGCTCTCTAACCTTCCCATCGCAGAATCCTCTTTCAGTGCTCTAACAATCTATTCCCTAAGCTGCCAAAGCAATTGTTTGACAATGGCGCAATGTTGATGTTGTTTACACCCCTGACCCTACAATCCAAGCAGCCTTCCATAATCCCACTTTCCCCTCTACCTCCTATTTCTTCTCTCCCCTGGTCTGCTAGTGTCGCGCTCCTGGATGGCTGGGGGTATGGCTTTAGCGTTTCTTTTAAGTTATTCTTTATGACTGCTGTGATGTACCCTGACTGTGGCATGTATTGAAGCTGCGCATGCAGTCTCTCATCCTCAGCTGTCCGTTTCCCCGTCCTTGACTCTCAATCACTGTAAAGTTGTTGGTAAAAAGGGAGGTAAAGCAGTGCAACCTCCTTTGCTGGCTCACACAACTGAATCAGCAATTCTGTTTTTCACTTTCGATCATTCTCATCGGGTCACATGTTTGTCTATGTGTTGTATTTATGAAGAGTTGTTTACATTCGTAGGAGGCCAGGAGGTTGTCAGTCTTTTTTTATGTTGTGAATTTCTAGAAAGCATAACTTGTTTTAAGGAAATATTTGTTAAAATATTTCTAGTTAGAGGTTTACAATCACCCATCTTTGTCATTTTAACTTTAACCTTTAAGGCTTTATTTGAACTCTTAGTTGTTTTGTTTAAAGTAGAATATTATACATTTAATTTTATTATAATATAAAAACAAACAATAAGCACATTTGTTTGAATCTTTGCATTTCTGTATTTGCCTGCTCAATGATATACATTCATCTAAATCCTTTAATGTTCTCGTTTTCTTGACTAACAACCTCCCACGGGACTACTAATGCAAATTAGCCCTTATGGCTAAATCTGACATGTTTACCTGATGGTCTAATTTTCCTGTTCTAGTCTTCAAAGTAGGAGTTAAATGGACAAGAAATAAAAGATTAAAAAAAGTTTACTTTTATGGTTTAGATATAAATGTAACATTTATGTAGAGATATAAGCTGTAGAATTAGATTCTACATATAGATCGAGATAGCTAATTTAGATATGATCAAGCATTTGTACTTAGTGTTTACCATAAAATGTGGGGGGGGGCTTTAAATATAAAGTACTGAATCAAACACTGACGTTTTTATTTTGATTTAGCAGTCCGTACGCCACCATTGGAAACTCTTCAACACACCATTTATTGTCAGTTCAGACAAAAGTGAATTTTCTCCCTTTATAACTGGAAGCATAACTAAAACTCTTCAGCTGAAGTTCAGAGCTGCATCTGAAATAAAATAAATAAAATAAAAAACGTCATTTATGGAAACTTTGATGCCCAGGATGAGTCTGTGTAAACCTCTGACTATAACTGTTTAAGCTTAATCTGACAGTGAAATACTCTGTGTTCGGTTGCATCCTTTGATTTTAGTCCCGACTCGTTACTTTCAGCCACAGAGTTTCCATTATGTTTTAATGAGGATCAGCCTGTTCATCTGAGATGGCTCAGTCAGCGGGTGTGCAGTTTGTATTTCAGTGTCCGTTGTAATATCAGTGTTGTGTCGTGGTTCAGCGTATACCAACAGTAAGGGGCCTCTCCATTCCCACTCACACGACCATCTGACTGTTCCCTGACCTCCACAGTTCAGTCATAAAAAGCACCGTTTCTCGCTGATATCATCGCCTTCTCTTTCAGGCCCGCTCAGCCACATCAAGTCCAGCTTACTTGGCTCCACTTCCGACTCCAACCTCAACAGGTACAGCACCATTAACAAGATCCCCCTCATCACCCTCAACTTCTCTGAAGCCAACAATGAAAAGAAGTGCCCCTCCCCTCCTTCCTCTGAGAAGACCATCATCGCTCCAAAGGTCAAAGACCGCACACACAACGTCACAGACAAGGTTACACAGGTGGGTTCGTGGATTTAGGATGACTTTTTATTAATTGTCACCTAGAGATCCATGTGGTTCATTAACAGATGGTTAAAATTCACAGAATCTCTGAAGAATCTGCTTGTTTTATTTTATGTTGCAGTTAATTATGAAAAATGTTTTTTCTTAATTTGTCTTTTCTGCTTCTATATGAATTAAGTGTAAAAGGATTTCTGTTATATTTGTCATATCATTTTATGTGGATGTTATGTGTGGGACTAATACAAAATATTGCATAATGGTGAAGCAAGGTCAAAATGCCTGGTTTTCAGTTCAGGTTTCAAAGTAAACCAAACATACTTCCCCTTAGGAGAAGTATGGTGGTGGGTGCATTATGCTGTGGGCGTGATTTTGTTCAGCAGGAATGGGGAGCTGGTTAGAAACGATTGGAGCTAAATTTACTGTAAGTTCTGGTAGAAAATCTGTTATCAGCTGAAAAACACTTGAGTTGAAGCAAAGGTTCAAACCTACCAACTTGTATCTGTTTAGAAGTTAACTAACTCTTAATTGTTTCTTATTTCAACATTTTTTTTATTCAATATAGTAATTTCACACTTTTTGTGTGGCTTCAGTGAAATGAAATGAGCAAATTTAACATGTAAATGTAATAATAGATCATCCAGGTGTAGGTATCATGAAGCTCTGTTTGCTATAGTTCTACCTTCTGACAGAGGTTGCTACAGGACGTAGAATGAAGGAATCAAATCAGACTTCAGTGGGTAATCTGATGTGGGCAGATTGAATCCACTGTCTCATCTGTCCTCTCTGACGATACTAATATGTGAAAACCACAGAGGTGTCTTTCACTCATGGTGAAGAAGTTGGGATAGTCTTACAGCTGCCAGACGGCATCTGCAGCTTCAGGGAGCTTTCTAGAGTTACAGTCGGGTATGGAGGTCATCATGAGACCAAACACCAAGCAGAGCGGCATCGTAAAGTAACGCCCTGCCAGGCGTAGGGCCGAGCTTCCTCCAAACCACTGATTCCATCCCAGTTTTACCTTTGAGTCATTACCAGAGTAACGGATAGAGGACAAACAAGTTGACCGCCATCCGCATTCTTAGACCGCCTCTGCTAGAGGCCTCAGACAGCAGCCAGAGGCAGAGTGGAGGCAGCCCACAGTTTATCACACTGACCTCACAGCGCTGCTAAACACAGCTAAGGGAATCCTGAATTGCTTGAGGGGTAAAATAGGATGGATTTCAGGACATTATTAGCTCTGCTGCTGAGGCATTTATTTATTTGCTTGTTGGAAAGGTGAATGAAACGATGCAGTTTTCTTTATTCTTTTAAATGGCTGTTTGCCATGTTTGCAGTATGCCTATACCTGCTTTGCACATCAATATGCAGGATTTTCTTTTCAGGATTGCCTTCTAGTTAGGGTCCATCTATGTGCTGGGCATGTTAGTTTGGTTTTGTAATCGGGGAATCTAAAATTGGAAAAGGAACAAACTCCTGATTTTCAAAAAAAAAATAGAAAAACATCTTTTTCTTCTGTTTGTTTTGAAATCCCAGATCAGGAAACAAATAAAATGATCGTTTATCAGTTGTTTTTTTTTTTAGTTCTGATTCGAAAAATGCGAATTAAAAAACAAATTTCAACATGCCGGTCCGTATACCTGATGGCCATTCGATTTTGGTTTAGTAATGAGAAATCCAAGGTAAAAAAAAAATAGAAAAACAGAATCTGAAGCTGTGCTAAAGGCTCTGAACTGACATGCTCTCCTCTAGCCTTGTTCCCCTCGCTCAACACACAGGATTTAGGCTTCACCCAGGAAGGCAGGCCGTAAAAAAAAAAGGTTTCTCTCGCCTCCAATGCTCCCTACATTTTAAAGCATCTCTGTGCTCGTGTTTTATGCCTACATGAGCTTCCGATGCCCACTGCTCTCCATTTATGTTTTAATTTAAATTTCTTGGGTTTGTCTCAAACTGAATCATTAATGATTGAAGCCACAGGATGAAACATTCAAATCCTAAGAATCATACATTCTTTCTGACAGATGAACCCAAATTGAACAAAAATGGGAAGAAAAACACATTCATTGGCATTTTTTATTTAAAGCAGAGTGAAACACAGAAGCTTTCCATTATCCAACAAGAGAGTTTGAGCAAAGCTAAACTAGGTGCAATAAATAATTAAGATTTAGTCACAGATTGGCCACTACACATTAATCTAGAGCTGTCATTCTGCCAACAAACGCACTTCTCCCAGGGTTTCTGCCTGACAAAGGCATAATATATCAATATATGCTGCTGGCTTGGTGAGTAATACACAATTTTCATGTTGTCTCCATCATCACAGTTGTTCATTAACTACAGGATTTGACTTAAATGAATGTTTGCTCTGTAACCTTTTTTTTTTTTTGTAATTTACAATGATGGTTGGAAGAAATTCCATCCTGGGTTTAATGTAGGAGAAAATAATGAAGCTTGTCTGACCTTTACCGGGCTCCTGCATTTAATCAGCAAGTGTGTCCAACTCTATAAAAGCTGAAGTTTTGCCTTCCCATTGGACTACAGTGTAGAGGGGTTTTCCTACAATGTCAGAAGTAAAAGACACAAGCAAAATCAAGCGGATGTAAAATATCAGTTAATCACTGATATTTTTGTTCTGGCTACCAATTGATGTTATAGATCTCTATATATTCCTACCTTCTTAACCCCATGGAAGAGTAAACAAACGTGTGACCAGTGAGAGACCACATGGTGAAACACTTCCCCTCCCTTCTCTTCCTGAGACACAAACAATAACACGATGCAAATAAACCTCTGTGGTTTATATCGACTCATTTTTACTTCTAAAAAAAGATACAGATGCATTAACAAGTGGCAAACGAAGGATGTTAATACCGATGCATCCTTTGTTATAAAATCAGTTACAAACAATAAAAGTACCATGTGGGAAAAGGCAGTTATTTTGTTTAGAATATGAAGAAACGTGTTTGGAAAAACAAAATACTAAAAAAATATGTCTCATAACTGTCAAACATGGCGGTGGAGGGGTTATGATTCAAGCTAGCTTGGCTAGCATGCTTTTGCTTGGCTGCAAAAAGCAGCAGACGTGGACACGAGTCAAAAATGAGCCTCCAATCTGAGAGCAGTTTTTTTTTGTTTGTTTTTTTTTAATGCAAAAAATTATATTATTAAATTATCGTAATACTAGAAAATCTCATCCGATACAAGTTATTTTGATTTGATAAACAAATATTTCTTGTAAAGCTTGTATTTGAGCAGAAGTTATTTCTTGGATTAAGGTTTTGATTCATCTGTTCACTGAACAGCAATTTAACGAAAGTGTCACTGATACTTAGACTTTATTAAGATGTATTACTCTTCCTCCAAAATGCTGAACTTTGTTTGAGACACTTAAACTTGTAAACATGATCTTAGTGATTAGAGAAAGTTATTTTTCTGACATCTTTATCCATATAATGCTAAACATGGAAAACGTTCGGCTTTCTTTCTAGCCTAGCTTAGATTTTCCTGCAGCTAAACATTTAGTTGAACCAGGATCAAAATGGGCATTTTACACTCCAACGTTTAATAAAGTGGAAGTTTGATGAATAATAGAAGACCTTCACTTTGTCCGTCCTTTTGGTTTCTGATTGATTTCAAAGGTTATTCCATGCAGAGGGTAATAGCTTTTGACCCTGTCCAGCACTCAGGATGGAGAACTTTCTAACGACCATTTCAGTTAATAGCACTGCAGCCATCTTAGTGTCGTACATCATCCCCCTCTTCATCGCCCTTTCTGCCTTTTTAATCGCTGGGATTATAAAGGTGACCAGGAATGAGATAAGGAAACATCCAAAGATGATGAATAATAAACTGTTTCAGTTCTAAACTCTTTCTGTGTCCTTCCAGTCCACATTTTGTCCCCATCCTCTCTCTCTCTGATCCTTTTTGGGTTTCTATAATTACTACTGAAGGAGCCCATGCCTTAGGATTCCTTTAAAAAGAAAATTATAAATATCTATATCTCCTTCCTGTGCAAATTATCTCCAATGAAATGAGACGCTACTAGCTACAGTAAAGTAAATGCAGTTACAGAGATAATTATGTTTTCTTATGGTTTTACCTTTTCTTCATGCAAACCTAAATGTTTAATTTATCCTTATCTTAATATATTAAATAAGTATGTTCTGCTAAAAGCCTAAGTGATGGAAAGAGTCCAGATATATAGAGCCTTGCAACCATATAGATGCTAAGTGAGCTTTTTAAATACACTGTCTGGCTAAAAAAAAAAGTCGCCACCAAAAAAATGGTCCCACTCTCTGATATTTTGTTGGACCACCTTTAGCTTTGATTACAGCTGCATTCACTGTTGAACTGTTTCAATAAGCTTCTGCAGTGTCACAAGGTTTATTTCCATCCAGTGTTGCAGTGTTGATGATGGGAGAGTCTGACCACCGTGCAAAGCCTTCTCCAGCACATCCCAGAGATTCTCAGTGGGGTTAAGGTCTGGACTCTGTGGAGGCCAATCCATGTGTGAAAAAGATGTCTCATGCTCCCTGAACCACTCTTTC